>APFE030852055.1:72585-83784 GCA_000404065.3 Pinus taeda
ATACCATACTTATATTCTTCATCAAATAATATAATTATATTCTTTATTGAAGTCTTCTCTTTTATTAATGTCTACGCCCTTCCAGCTACAATGATAAAGGAGAATTCTAGGAATCCTTAATAAGGTTAAAGGAACAACAGTAGCACACCCGACTGTATCGTCAGTGGGTATTTTAATAATATTCTTCTCTCTTTTGAGAAGCGAGGAGGTTTTGTCATTCAAGATCCTTTAAACGAAAGAATGGAAGCCGTTATAATTGTCTGGGACCTTTTAGACATTGCTCTAAAAAAAGGAAAATATACGTGGACCGATAAGAGAAGTGGACCAGGACATATAGAAACCAGGCTCGATTGCTTCCTTATTCACAAGAATTAGCTTGTCAAAGGTATTGAATGCTCCTCTTCTATGTTGGCAATAGGATATTCTAACCATCGACCAATAGAGTTAAATATTGACCCCCCAAAAGACTCAAGTCCAATCCCATTTCGATTCAACCCCAAGTGGCCCCAGAAAGAGGGAGTTCTAGATTTAATTAAGCAAGCCTGGGCTTCCCTAGCCAAGGGATCCCTGACCTTTGTTTGGGAGAGTAAGTTGAAATCCATAAAGAAAGCTCTTCGTTCAAGGGCCAGGCTCAATTTCAAGCCCCGAGGACATGAAAATTTTGAATTACTAAGGCATTTGAAGATCCACCAAGCTCAAATGGAGTCAAGCCCAATCGCAGAGGATAATATCGAAAAAGAAAATAAAACAGGAAGCTAATTATATACCATCAATAGGCAGGAGGAAGAGTATTGGCGCTTAAAGTCAAGAAACGTTTGGTTAAAGTCAGGGGATCAAAACACATCCTTCTTTCATAAACAAGCTAGGGCTCGGGAGACTAGAGATTGGGTTAAGGAAATAATTCTGGAAGGTAAGAAAAAAAATTTCCACCTTTCCTGAAATCAAGCATGAAGTATTTATATTCTTCAAAATTTATATTCCGGGGATAAAGAGAATGAGCCTGGTGAGGTGCACTTATTCCTCTCTTTTATTCCCTCCATGGTCTTTAATGTTGAAAACCTCCAACTTATGAAGTGGATATAGGAGGATGAAGTCATTGAAGCCATCTAGTCTCTTGATCTGGACAAAGCCCTTGGTCTAAATGGTTTCCCAATATGCTTTTACTGATCCTGTTGGGCCCTCATCAAAATAGATCTAATGAGAATGTTGAATTCTTCAAGAAGAAAATGGAAGCTAGGTGGGAAAACTAATTGCTCCTTTCTCTCTCTTATCCCAAAAGAGGCTAAGCCTTCGTCTTTCTCTCGACTTAGGCCCATATCCCTATATAAATCATCCTATAAGATCCTAACCAAAGGCATAAGCAGTAGGATCATAAATATTCTTCCTTCAATTATTTTAGAAAACCAGGGGTTTTTTTTAAAGAATAGACAAATTATAGATTATGTCATTCTTGTTCAAGAGGCCATTCAGTCCAGTAGGAAAAGTGGTGAACCTAGCATGGTTATATAACTTGATATGGTGAATGCCTTTGACTAGTTCTTCCAATCTTTCCTTTTTTCATCTTGGAAAATATTGGATTCAATGGGGATTTCATCTTGGATTAAACTGTGTATTGGTAGACCCTACATTTCCCCTCTTGTTAATGACCACCCTTGCCATTTCTTCCCTTCCTCAAGGGGCCTTCGACAAGGATGTCCCCTCCCCCTCCCCCTCTTTACACCCTTGTTGCTAAAATTCTCAATAAAAATATGGAACTCACCAAGTTTAAATGAAGGTTGAAAGGCCTCAACATTGGTAATAATATCAAAGACGTCAATCATTCCCAATTTGCAAACGACACTCTCTTTTTGGGAGGCGCCTCCAAGCAAATTGTAAGTTGGTTTAAACAAACCCTTAACAAATATCTAGATCTTTTACGAGGCTTTATTAACAAAAAGAGGAGCTAGTTGTATTATTGGAACTGCGCCCCCCCACACACATCCTACCGAGGATTTCCAAGTTTCTATAATTCTCTTTGGTGACTGAGTGGCATTACTTTCAGTATCTTAAAATCTCGATCTCTCTTGGTTCTTCAAATTTGGATTTCTAGATTGATATCCTGAACAAATTTAAAAAGAAGATGTAAGCTTGGGGTGCTTAGTGGCTCTCAATAGTTGGTTGGGTGATCTTAGTCAAATATGTTCTATCCTCTCTTCCAATCTACCTTTTCTTAGGTTCGTTAGCTTCTAAATCATAGCTAACTCAAATGAGTATTTTAGTTTGCAGATTCCTCTAGCAAGGAGGTAAAAATAATGAAAAGAAATTCCATCTATTTCAGTGGAATATTGTTCGTCTTCCTAGTGCATATGGAGGCTTTGTAGTGAGAGACTCCCTATATATGAATCTGGCTCTTGGTGCAAAATTATATGGAGGTTAATCACCAACTCAAAAGAATGGTGGAAAATGGCATTTGTTTAAAAATATTTAAACAAAAACTATTTGTTAAGGGTGTAATCAGTTTCATGAGTTGGTCCTGGTTCTAAAATATGAGTGTTATGCAAGGAAGCTTCCCCCCTTATTGTTGACAACCTTAGTTGGTGTGCTATAAATGGTACTCGTATCAACATTTGGACTGACAAATTCTCTCTTGTGGGCCCTCTTAGAGGCATAGATGATCTTAGATATTTGACGCATTGGATGAAAGGAAATAGGTATCGAAAGCTAGAAGATAGATCAACATGGGACGAATAGGGTTGATGAAAAGGTTGGTTTAGGCTCGATCTTCCTCCTCAATTGGAGTACCAAAGGCTTAGTCTGATACATCTTCTAAACATCATGGCTCTTATCTAAGTTCATTTGAAGGATCGTTCCATATGGACTAAAATCCCTCTCCAAAAATACTCTATCAGGATGGGATACTTCGTCCTTTTAAAGCACCTTCCACATCCCCCTCTGAGCGGGTTGTGGTAAAAAATTTAAAGTAAAGACAATATTCCAAAGGTAATCACCATCTATTGGTCCTTAATTCACGAGAAAATTCCCACAACCGAAAAACTCAGAAAGAGAAACATCTTTGGCCCATCTAGATGTGCTTTATGTTGTAAAGACTGAGGAAAATATTCCCCACCTTTTTTAGATTCTGCCCATTTTCTTTGGAGGTCTGGCAGATCACCTATAGCTAAATCTCTCCCATTGCATTTATCCCTGGTACGTGAGAGGAAATGTTTGAAAATTGGAGAATGCAATATCCATGGAACGGGAAGGAATCCTCTTTGCTGATTCGATGCTGAGAAAGTCTCCCAAAATTCTTATGCTGGTCAATTTTGATTTCTCGAAATAAAGCCATTTAAAAAAATGAAAATTCAACCCCTTAGAGAGCAGCCTCCAAAGGATTGTCTATGCTTCTCAAGGCTATTTCAGATTGTGGCTTTAATCTATATGAGATTGGGGACTTAAATCATCAAGAATGAGAATGAACTAAATTTGGTTTGCTCTTTAATCCTCCTATCAAGTGTCAGCTTCGACCTGAAGTTAAAAGGGTTCCATGTATAACCTTGAATTAGAAAGACTTTTGGAAATGGAGGTAGGAGAAGTCCCACTTTTCTCTATTCTTCTCAAGAGGAAATCTGTGGGAGGCAGGAGTGAGAGGGGTCATTCTTGGTCCCTATGAAAAAATTGTTTCCCAATTCGTTTGGGGCCTTGAAATAGCTACAAACAATTAAGCATAACACTTAGCCCTATGGAAGGGATTGGAGCTTGAAAATGAACACAAAATTTCTAGGATAATTTTTTCCATGAAATTTATGCTTGCCATCCCCTAGTTTACAAAATCCAAGAAGGCCATGAGTTTTGAATCCTTAAAATTAAGTCAAAGAATCCACGCTTCAATCTCTTAGTTTGAGTAGGTGTATTTCTTTCATTTTTATACACATTTAAACTCAGTAGCTGACGAGCTTGCTAAGAAAGGTGGCACTATGACCCAAATTATAATTGAAATGAATCATAGGTTGGGCCTCTCCCCAATTCCTTAATAATGACAGGCTTATCAAGTTATATTATGATAAATTCAGAGAGATTTTACCTCTCTTCTCTCCTCCCTCTGACCTCGATGGGCTTCTCAAGGAGTAATGAATTCCAACTCAAAGTGGATCTCTGGGCCCATCCCCATTTTTCTCTTTGGTCGACCTTCTCTTTTCTCTAACCTTGGATCTGCATGGTCCGCGCTTGGTGTTAAATGTCATCGTATAGGTGGCATCACACTTAGGTGTCTCTCCTTCTCGGTAATGTTGTCAATTTATTCTTCCTTAGTCTCAAGTTATAGTTGAACTCTTTGATTGCGGCCTTTAGTGCTCTATGCTTGATAATGGAGTTAATTATCATGTCCTTCCTTGCTCATGCCCTATTGTTTTGATGTACCAGTGAGATTATCATGGAGATTTGGGTTTATATGTTGTAGGATAACTCATTCTAGTGTCTTGGTTTCAATTATATATCAAATCTCTTAGGCCTTTTGTCCTCAACCTTGCCTTACCTGCTCTCAATAGACTCCTTTGAGTTTGGTTGTTGGTCTCGACTCTACTCTCACATTTTTTACGGTTGGTTTCAAAAGTTAGTGGAGTTAAATTCTTGTTGTTAGGTAGCATGGATTAGGGCCCTCATTCTAGGATGGAAAGTGATTCTAACCCTTAGGAGAATCTCAATGCATATGCAGTGATTGATATAATTTTAGATGCATCCCAGGCCTTGCTTGCTTCAATTAAAAAACTTGAAGACACGGTCGAGAGGCAAAGGTGTTCCTTCCTTCTCTTCTTGGAGATTAAGTTGATATCCCATTATGTCGATATGGAGAATTCAATGGACGGGTTGAGAAAGGAAATTCATTTCCTTAGTGCTTGTATGGATGCGTTGGAAGTCTCGTCCACTCAATTTGAGAGCCTGGAAATTGGAGGTTATGGCTCTAGGGATCCTATAGAAATAAAGTGGTCTCGTCGCACCAGGGGATGTGAAGTGGTTAATCATGGTTCACGGTGATCTTTGGCCTTTTTTTTGAAGAGAGTTTATGATATTTTGTGATCAATCAAGTTAAAACTCATGTGTTATTATGATACTATGTAAATTTTTCCTCCTCCTTGGGTCCTTTTGCATAGTATATAGTGGTAATCTCTTCTGTTTGAAATGGTTATTCAACCCAAGAGGCACTAAGGATTTTGTTTACTATGTTGAAGATTTACATTTTATCTCATAAAATCGATATAAGGGTTTTGGACCCAATCCCAACGTTTATTAATACAAACACTCTTACTTGGAAACCGAGGATGGGATAAGCAGTGAATTCCCGAGATGAGGAGACGGAAGTGGAGGCTCGACAAGGGTTAGGGTTCGGGCTGGTGTACTAAATACTGAAGCGGTTCCCTCCTATGCCTGTTCTGTTCTGGCCACACTGAATCATACATGCCTGACGTCGTTTCACCACAGTCATCCTCCCGTTGCAGTTTGGTTTACCTATCCATTTTTTTCTCACAATTTTCACCTCGACCTCCCTTACCTGCTCTCGATCTCAACAGCAATAGGCTCCAAAATGTTTACGGCAGCAGCTGGCGCAGGTCTTTTAGAGTAGTTATGGAGGACCTTGTGGACTATTCGGAAGACCCATTAGAGGGCGCCCCCATATGGACATCTCCCCATGCAAACTTGGCAGGCCTGTTCCCTTACAGCTACGAACTAACCGACACCATAGCGATGTTACCCTTGATCTCAGTACCCTCGTGCTCGGTCGTTACCCTCCCAGAGGTCACCCCCTCCTGGTCGACTTTTTCAACTCCTCCTCCATCGTCGTCCACCCTAAACTTTGTGGCCCATTCCATAGGCCCTAACCTAGTCGACTCCTCCACAGGCTACACATCTTTCCCTCCATCAGCTAGTTCCCACAACCCCTCTGTTGTTCCATCCAGCAAACCCTTGGCCACTTCACTTGGGTTTCTTCCAGTAGTGAATACTTTGGCCCCCCCATCAAGCAGTTTCACCGAGGTCCCTCCCATCTCTAGCGCTTTCCCTTCTTGACCGATTTTAAACCCTGCAAACCCTCATTCAAACCCTCATTCGAGTGGCACTCAGCAGACCCCCTCTAACGCAGGGCACAGTCCAAGTAAGAAACAGAGGTGTCTAAAAACCAAAGCACAAAATGTCATCCTCATCTTGGGTGAAGATATTCAATGGGGAGACAGCATGGACACTGTGGACAAAGTTTTCGTTGGAAGAGTATGGGGATGGAATTATACTGCGGCCAGGTTGAAACAATGGACGACTGAAGTTTGGGGACAAACCTGGCCGAGCTTCCTTTCGTCCAAACCTTCATCAGGGGTTGGTTCGCGTTGAGGTTTGCAAAAGCTGAGCATACAAATAAGGTACTATCTTCAATTTGGCATATTGAATAGGCTCCCGTCCTCCTACGCTGGTGGAATTCCCTTTTTGATCCAAAGAGAGAGCTTTGGGTTTGCCGACCAGGACTATCCCTAAAATTCTGGTCTAAAGACATCTTTCAACGCATCAGGAATTCCTTAGGCACATACCTGGAACATGACAAATCATTCCTTTCCACCGACATGATGGCATACACAAGGATACTAGTACACTTAGATACCAGGGAGGGCTTATAGGAACATATTACCCTCCAATGGAGAAACTTTTCTCGGCAATAGATTCAAGATTATGAAGGGGTTCCCTTCAGGTGTAAGAGGTGCCATAAGGTGGGTTGTCTCTTTTGGGACTGCCCCCTTAATATCGAAGCAAGAGCAGGGGATTTCGATAAGGAAATACCGACCAAGGAACCACAAGCTCAAGGGGAGCACCCCCCCTGAAGATGCAGAGATTCATGCTGACCCTGAAGAAGCTAAGGCAACACCTACTAAGGAGGCCCTGAAGAAGCGCGACAAGGCACCACATCGGCCTCCCTCTCCTCCTCTCACCAAGAAAAGGGTGGTTGCCAGGGCTGCGTTATCTTTGGGTATGAATTCTTCTATACCCTGCTCTGTTCATAATTTTTCTCGTTCAGAAAGTATTGTACATTCTACTTCCGTTATTAATAAGGCCATGATCTCCACCTCTCAGCCCCCCATTTCTTTGGCTTTCCCCCTCCATAACCCCTCTCCCACATTCTCTAGCACCCCACCTTCCCTCCTTGACATACCCCCTAAGATAATCCCTGTCTCTGATCTTGGGCCTCCATCCCCCAGATACCCAATTCGATCCATTGCGAAAATACAGGTCCTCGACTATATAGGCATCAGCCTGGATACTACTCCCATTCGACCAAAGCCTCCCCGAGGATGTCCTTCCTCCCTTTCCAAAGCAAATCTGCAGGCTAGAGAAGAGATTGCATCTGGCAGACAAAACACCATCGACAGGGTTACTTAGAGCTATGAACACCCTGGCCGAACCCCTTCCATGAAGATTTTCTCATTCAATTGTTGAGGGATAGCTAGGCCTGACAAAAAACTAGCTCTTCGAAGACTGATCATCTCTAAATTATTCAATTTTATATTCCTACAAGAAACCTTGGGCACTAAAGAATCCATCTCCCACCTACTTGAATCGATGTGCCCGGGCTGGTCCTTTCTAGCTCTTGATGCAAATGGATGCTCGGGTGGCATAGCACTGGGGTATAACTCCCGATCCATCAATATTTGCAATATTTGGGGAGGCATTGGGCATATTGGGGCATACATCTTCTTAGCTGACCTTGGCATTGAAATTAGGCTTATTAATGTGTACGAGCCTTGCCATCACCGACCAAAATTCTGGGATCATCTTCTGAGCTCTGATACACTGCAAAGGGATTTCTTAATCCTTCGAGGGGATCTAAACTTCTCCATAGGCCTCTCTAAATCTTGTGGAAATCGTGCCAATATTTATCCCCTAACAGCATACTTTGAGAACATCCTGGAAACCCACATTCTTTTGGACATCCCTTCCGCAAAATTGCAGCCCACCTAGGGGAACAACAGAGTTGGGGAAGACAGGCTTACCAGAAGACTTGGTCGTTTCCTTATCAAGGAATTCATTCTGAACATGGGTCTTAATTATAGACAATGGGTGGGATCGAGAGGAATCTCAGATCATCTACTTATATACTTAGAACTAAGAGGGGGGATTGGTAAGCCTAAAGTCCCTTTCAAATTTAGCTCTTCTTGGTTAAAGGATGCATCTTATGCCTGCATGGTTACAGATTTCTGGAAGGCCCACCCCTTGATCCTAGAGGGAATATAACAGAAGGCTTTGCACATAATCTAAAAGAGCTGAAGAGACTCTCTAAAATATGGGCACGCAACAAGAGAGTACAGGATGATCAAACCCTAAGGGATACTGAAGCAGAGATTGCTAACTTCGAAAACAATCAAGGAGGAGTCTTCACCTCGATTGAACAAAAGGAAAATATCACATCCTTATATTCTAAGAGATGAAAAATATTAAAGGATAGAGAATAATCCTGGAGATTGCAAAGCAGGTCAATCTGGCTGCTAAAGGGAGACGATAACACGAAATTCTACCACAAATTTGCAAACGACCGAAAAGAAATCAACTCCATATGGCAGCTCACAAATGAGCAAGGGAACATAGTAAATAGCTTTCCACACCTAGCATCCTTGGCCACATCACATTTTAAGCAGATTTATAGGTCTCCCCCAAATGCCACCCTTTCTGAAATCATATGAGTGGAACAACTATTTCCCCGTTTTGTGGATCAGGAGACGACAATGGAACTGACTAAGGAATTCACTCTCGATGAAATTGAAGCCACTCTTACAAGGTTCAAGCGAGATAAGAGCCCAGGGCCAGATGGATGGTCGATGGAGTTCTATTTGGCTTTCTTTGAGACACTTGGAGCAGAACTCCTCAAAGTCGTTGAGGATAGCAGGATCAATGGCAAGATGTATGAAGCTTTCAATACTACGTTCATTGCTCTCATTCCCAAATCCGGTAACCCAGTCTCTTATGATGACTTCCGGCCCATATCATTGTGCAATTGTATCTATAAAATCATGGCCAAAATCATAGCCAATCGACTCCGCCCCATCCTATCCACCCATATCTCACCTGAGAAATTTTCTTTCTTGCAAGACCGACAGATTCATGAAGCAGTTGGAACTACACAAGAGGCACTGCACTCTCTTCAGTCCAAGAAAATGAAAGGTATGATCCTAAAGGTAGATCTCTCAAAAGCTTTTAGCAAAGTAAGTTGGTTTTATATAAGTATTAAGAATGCTCCTAACCCACCTTGGTTTCCCATATGAGTTTATTAAATGGATCATGTGTTGTATTACTAATATATCTTTCAATGTTTTGGTAAATGGAGCAGCATCGCCTTTCTTTCACTCATAAAGAGGTCTCAGACAGGGATGCCCTCTATCTCCACTGCTCTTCCTTCTCATCATGGAAGGGCTTAGCAGAATCATCAAAGAAGAACATATCAGGGGAAGACTCCAAGGAATCAAAATAACAGATAGATGCATCCTGAATCACTTATTATTTGTGGATGATGTGCTAATATTCCTCAATGGAGGCATAGGGGACCTGACTATAATGAAGAATACCTTCTCTCTATTTCAAACTGCCACTAGCATGATAGTCAATTGCAACAAGTCCTCGATGACATCTCCCGGATGCTCTCCCCATGAGATTCAATTTGCTCTCCAAAGATTCCACTTTACCCTGTTGCGAATGGAGGGTCTTAGATATTTGGGATACAAGCTAAAGCCCTTGGGATATAAAATAGCAGACTGGACATGGCTTATATCCAAATTGGAAAAAAGGCTCAACATATGGTATCACAAGTACCTATCTAGGGCAGGCATATTAGTTCTAATAAAAGCAGTACTAGAGGCCACTCTGGCATATTGGATGTCTTTAGCATGGATACCCAAGGGCATCCTCTCTAGAATTCAAACCCTATGTTGTAGGTTTCTTTGGAAGGGTAAACAATCAGGGAGAATATTTGCCTGGGTCAAATGGGAAGTGCTTACATTACCAAAGAAATGGGGAGGATGGGGCATCAAGAAGCTGGAGGATTTTTCCTCAACGCTGGCAGCAAAACTTGGTTGGCAACTAATCACCACAAACAACTTGTGGAGTAAGGTGGTTGTTAGGCCCCTATACTACTAGTGTAACCCCTTATTGTTATTAGTACAACCCCCTTATTATATTGATGTACCCATGTAGTGCCCATATTGTCACTATTGTGCCCCATAGAAGCCCACTATTGTTATTATTGTGTCCTTACATTATTATTGTTATGTCGGCTCTGATTACATTATGACCCCTTAGAGTCTGATATATAGAAAGGAGGTATTTTCATTTGTATCATCCAAGAATTATTCATTTATGTAATGTAAAGGAGGTTGCCCCATCGAAGAGGCTGAATTCTAAGGCGTTTATCTATCTTTTTTATTTTTTTCTTGAGTTGGTTCCATAAAATTTGGTATCAGAGCTTTGGATTCTAGGTTTTTGCTGATCCAAATAGGTCATTGTGGCATTTTCGCTATAAATTTTTTTCTGCGACGTTTCAGAAGCTAAAAAAAACCATTTGAGCAGAAATCACGCTGAACCTCGGGTCTGAATTTCAGAGCTTTTCGCACTATATTTGTGGAGATATGATCTAAGGAAGTTGGTCTTTCTGCAGACTCCTGAATTACATTCCAAACAGGTGACCTGGGGAAAATTGTCATAACTTTCTCTCTGAGCATTAGATTGAAATTTCGTAAGAAGGTGCAGAAAGTGGACGGACTATAGTTTCTCATATATATTTTTCAGAGCCAAAGGTCAAAACAGTGACTCGTGGCACTTCATAGAAGTTCGCTCTTCTGGAAAGGTCTATAATCAGGTCATCTTGGGAGATTGTGCATAACTCTTTCTTGGAGAATCCAATTTGGATCATACTGGTGGCATTGGAAAGAGGACGCAGAGGGCTACTAAAGAACGAAATTTCAGAACTTAAAGATCCGAAAGTACATAGTTACAGTCGTTTCAAGATAGAGCTCCTAAAATCAAGAAAAAGAAAGATGAGGAAGTTTGATGGCAAGGATCAGGTAAATTGGATACTTCAGATGGAGCAATATTTTGATTTACATGGTGTACCACTATTACAAAAGGTATGTATTGCATCTTCATATTTAGAACCGAATCAATTTTTATGGTATGAAAAGGGCTTTGTTATCGTAAACAACT
>APFE030852055.1:94891-108822 GCA_000404065.3 Pinus taeda
GGCTTTGACACCATCAAATATCAAGGTTGGCTTTAGGAGGACAGGAATCTGGCCACTGAACTATGATGCTCTTATGCATGATACTGGTTGTAGCCAAGCGTTTCATGTGGATGGTCGGGAAGAAGGGAATGCCCAAACAGGTGTTGAAGTGCAAGAAGTAGATGACCAAGATGATGTTGTTGCAGCTAGTAATATGATTTCCCTATCTCAAGGACACTTATATGCTGAAGATGATGAAACTGTATGTGAAACACAATATAAATGAACAAATTCGTACTAACATGGAGATTGTTCCACCAATTCAAGAACATGAAACTCTTGTTGCTGATATTGTTAATGACATTGTTGAACATGCAGTTGATAATGACCAATTGACATTGCCAAGCCAAGCAAACCCCACCTTCATGGCTAGCAGAAGCAATGATCAATATGAATGCACATGGTGTCTCAGCAATCAATGAAGAAAGCATGAACATGCCCTCACAACCAGCAGAATTGAACAGTGAAATTGCTCATTTTTTTGTGGACAATAGATCAATGGAAGAAGATGAAGGACATAATGAGGCATCAAATGAAGATAATGATATAGTTCAATCATTTCCAACAGATACTGAAAGGGAAGTACCAAGAAATGACATGCAGGTGGGAGAGGTGGAGAAGACACTTGGCTGGTTCCTAAAGCTACCAGTAGATAGAGTATCAATGACAAAAAAGCAAGGTGCATTGGGTAGTCCTCGTCTGGGCCGAAGCTCACAGTTACTCACCTCAGAGGACTATATAAACCTGTTAGTTGAGTCTGGAAAAAAGAAATTTGAAATGCAAGAATTAAAACAGAAAAAGAAGGATCTATTCAAGGAGAAGAAGACATCAAGGATTGTTGCAGCGCAACATCAAGAAGATGAAAGGATTGAAAGAGATAAAGCAAGGCAAATTGAGGACCAACAAAAGTAAATGGCAAGACAGGAAAAGAAAAAACGAAAGGCACAACAAATGCTTGAAAAGGAACAAGGGATGATCAATGATACAAGAATAGTTGATGAAACCGGGATTATTTCAAAGTCATTGGACTTCATTGCAGATAATACACCATTATTCCAAGATCTCATAAACATTCAAGTGCCTCACTATCAAACTGAGGGTTTACCCACTTGCCTTGTTCCTACTAGAGTTGGTGTCAATTCTTTGTATGCTCATTACACACCTCCACTTAATGCAGGGGTCAGTAGTGCAAATGTGAGGTATGGGTACTCAGTACCTCTATGGTTGGAAGCTGCAAATTGGAATCAATCATGTGGCAGCAATCAACCATTTTCTAATCAACCCTTGACTGGTAGGCCAACCTACCTGGCTCAAGAAGGTAACTCGGGGAGTTTTGGCACTCAAGATTCTCAGGGCTGTAAAGAATAGGGGTGTCATATGTTTTTGGTTCTAACCACATTATGGTGTGGATTTTGGATGGATTGTATCTTTTTCTTGTCACAAAAACATTTTGGCTTACAACTTAGGTTGTTTTATTTCATAATGTGTGCGACATTGTATCCAAAATCCATTTTAGAAGTAACATCTATAGTCTATTAAATGAATCAGTCATGAGAACTAAGGTATATCTTATATACATTGTATAAAAACAACTTTTCAATTTGACTAGCCTTTATGACCAGTGCTCTTTTTATTAGCAAATATATCTCTAATCTTATTTTTGCGACTTAAATCAGTTTATTGTAATTTATATAATACAGAAAAATACAGAAAATATGAAAGTTTGAATGAAAATTAAACGTGTACATCAATGTAAATCCAAGATTCCAAAACATTAGAGGCAGTTGCTCAAGTTGAACTCTTTGCTTAACTGAATTTATATCCCAAGATGGACTCCTTAACTCATGTTGACCTAGACTAAAATATTCTTTGATGGTTTTATGTAAGAACATTCTGTAGTCATCTCTCTGGTTGATGTTCACAATATTCTAAAACGTGGCTATAGTTGTCCATAGCTTTCAAGTCTATTCCATAGAATCCATGTATGTTAAGCTCTGACACCAAATACTTGGAAGATATGTCAAATATATTCACAACCAATATTAATAATGCAAGTTGGTTGTTCCATCAACAAAGATAGAGTATTTTGGCCTTATAGAAACATTAGGGATAACATGTAGCTCAATAGACAATTGAACCAAAACAACACCGTAAGACTAGGGCATATGATAGCTGGCCACCTAGTTAAACTGTTGTTCCATGAAGAAGAAAGCTTCACTCCCCAAATGCCGGGGAGAAGTAGGGATCCAGAAACTGGATCTTCCAAGTGAAACCTAATGACTAAGCCATTTTGGAGGATGATTCAAGAAAAAATACTTGACTATGGAGCAGAATTTTAGAGCTATGTACACAGACAATGCTCTAATATCAATTCTTCTTTCTAAGGCTCTTCACCCTAGAGGCTTGTCGCCTGCTGCCACGTGAACCCTCGTGACTATCGTATGACACTTGTTCGCCATGGAGGTCCACGTGTTGGGCATCGTGTCATGTACTTAAAACTCCTTTCCGCGCCGTTTCGAGGGTTTGTTTGGGGTCATTGCTACGATGTTCCATTTTCCCTTTGTCTTTCTGCTCGAGGCCGGTTTTTGGGCGAAGCCCTCCCCCAAAGAAACTGGATGTTCCAAGTGAAACCTAATGACTAAGCCATTTTGGAGGATGATTCAAGAAAAATACTTGACTATGGAGCAGAATTTTAGAGCTATGTACACAGACAATGCTCTAATATCAATTCTTCTTTCTAAGGCTCTTCACCCTAGAGGCTTGTCGCCTGCTGCCACGTGAACCCTCGTGATTATCGTATGACACCTATTCGCCATGGAGGTACACGTGTTGGGCATCGTGTCATGTACTTAAAACTCCTTTCCGCACCGTTTCGAGGGTTTGTTTGGGGTCATTGCTACGATGTTCCATTTTCCCTTTGTCTTTCTACTCGGGGCCGGTTTTTGGGCGAAGCCCTCCGCCAAAGAAACTGGATGTTCCAAGTGAAACCTAATGACTAAGCCATTTTGGAGGATGATTCAAGAAAAATACTTGACTATGGAGCAGAATTTTAGAGCTATGTACACAGACAATGCTCTAATATCAATTCTTCTTTCTAAGGCTCTTCACCCTAGAGGCTTTTGTTTATGGAATTTGATAATAAAAGAACAAAACTTGTTTGCAGAAAATTCCTTCTGGGTTAGTGGCAATGACAAAACAGAAAGATTTTTGGATAATCAGTGGTAGGGTCATTAGGCTCTATCCAAAATTCCAAGTCTGGATAGGATATCTAGTCAACTCATAGAAAAAGGATGAATTGGAGAAGAAAATTACTGAAATATAATTCAAATCAACAACCAATTTTAAGAAATTGGTGAGGTTTTGAGGAAAAGCCAGGACCATTATCTAGTAACTCAACCCAACAGAAGTAAAGATCCTTCAGGAAGCTCTTAACCAAAGGAAAGTTCTTCATATGCCAAAGCTTGAATAAACTGTGCTAGATTTACAAAGACAAATGCTCTTTCTTGGTTTATTGGATTAGGCTAATTAGGCTAAGACTTTAAGAGGACAAAGTGATTTCCCAAGAAGATGGACAGGTTAAGGAGCCACAGGGAAAACATCTATTGGAGCTATGCAATTAAGGATAGCTAACAAGTCCCCAGGAGAACAATGGAAACCTCCTTGGAAGAAATCTACGGCCCGAACTTTGATGCAGCTACAAAAGGAAATCTAGAAAAGGTTGCCATTGAAGGGGTATAAGGGACAGTAATGTACAATGGGTGTAAGGAAACAATAGTAAGGAGGGAATCCATCTTATCAATTGGCTAGCATTATCTATCCCTAAACACCTTGGAGGATGGGGATTTAAAAACCTATCATGGTTTGCAAAATCTTTATCTCTTAAAAACATGCGGAGAGCCCTGTTTGGTGGGGGTCTATGGAGTCAAATTATAAAAAGGAAAGTATTTAAATCACAAGTCTATAGTGGACCAGATCAAAGGATATGCAAAAAATCTGGTCAAAGGAGGCTCCATTGTCTGGAAAGAGCTCTCTACATCTTTTCCCATTCTCTTTAACTAGCTCGCTTGGAAAGTTGGGGATGACAAACAAAGAGTCCTGGGTAAGGACCCTTTCATTGGAGAAGGTCACGCCTACAAGTTTTCTCTAGAATTAATTAACTATGTTAATCCCAAAGGAATTGTCCATTTACATAATATGAAAACAAGTGGCTTCTCTAATGACCATTTGATTTGGAGCTGGGATACATCCTTTGGGGAGGTAAAAGCCTGATTGACATATGAAGCAATTATATATTCAAAGGTGGAGCCAAATCACATATGGTGGAACTATTGTATTTGGAAATGGCCCATCCTAGCCAAATTAAAATGCTTTACCTAGCTAGCCCTACACAATAATATATTAACCTAGGGGAATCTACAAAAAAGAGATTTTGTAGGTCCTAATAGTTGTAACCTGTGTACACAACAACAAGAAACAGTGGATCATAGATTTACACAATGTTATGCTGCACAAGGAATCTGGACCACACTTTTATAGGATTTGGGCATCCACACAATTCAAAGATGGGATTCTTTTGAGGAATCTCTTATTTTCGGGGTCATGAATTCTTGTTGCCTCAAATCTCTTCCCATCTTTATGGCATGGGGCATTTGTCTTCTAAGGAACGATATTATCTTAAAAAAGGATATAGCCTATTTCCTTACTCAATCTTCAAAGGTCATTGCACACTTCAGAGAACACAACTCTATGCAATCTAAATTTGCCCCTAGAAGACTCAATCTTCCTGCGATTCCTCTTGATGTTCTTGTCAGAAAGGGAACCTAAGTGGAGGAGGGGGACTGATCAAAATGCGAGAGAACAGATCTATCCACCTTAGAATTAGTATTAGACTCGAGACAAATACCAAAGCAGAACTAATAACAACTTGGACTCTTTTGGTAGTTGTAAAGCATAAAAACATTAAAAATATTATGATCCTAGGTGACTCAAAATGTGTAATTGACTGTTTAAAAGGAGCAACACAATTAGAAGTTCTATAATTGGTAGCCTGGAAACACAAAATTCGATAAATAAGAGGATACTTACGAGAGATCAAATTCCAATACATTTATAGGGATTTCAACAAATATGTTGACATATTATCAAAAATTGCATGTCACGGACCTTGGGCTTATTATAATTGAAGAACTGGAGGGCAGTCAGATCCCAGGTTCTTACCACATATCCTTAGAACACTTGGATTAACTCACAAAGACAATCACCCAACAATGTAAAAAAGCAGTTTCATCTTCCATTTTTTTCCAAGTCAAAGACAAACGCTCAAGCATAACAAAATCACAGATTTTAGTTTTTACCCTCTACTTATTCATCTTTTTCAAATTCCATTATGATATAATATTCACTCTTAACTAAATCTGATTTTACAACAAAAGTATTTTACATTTTATAGTGACAAGTTTAAGAAGAATAAACCAATATTTTTAAGCATGACTCTCTGACAAAAATAACTAATATAAATTCAAGCAAAATTCCAAATTGCCCTCATCTTAGAGAGAAAATATCAAACACAAACGAATATCAAGGAACAACTATGAACCTGCAATAAATTAAAAAACACAAACAAATATTGAAACAAAAATTACAGTAGCAATTTAGCTCACATAAAACAACTTGAATGATTAACAGTAGCTTACAATAGTTCCGAGATTCATTCAACAAGTCTGACAATGTCAAACCCTAACCCTTAGTCAGCTAGAGAAGTGTACAATTTTCTTATGAGTATCCCTATGTTGCTGGTTCAATTTCCAGGGATTTGAACAGTGTGCGGGGCCGGTCTGAACAAAATACTCATACTCTGAGATTACGAAAAGTGAGTGGCAATAAATTGTAATATTGTCAGATGCCAAAGTTCGGCAGACACTTTTCATGTGCGAAGACAATTACAAAAACAAATGGGTGATGGATTAGGGTTTGTTGGTTCAAATCCCTGGAAGCTCAATAAGCACGATAACAATGAAAATTTCACAATTACCAGCATGAAAAGCCACAAAGAACATCAAAATATCCATAGAAAAGGGATGAAAGATCCCCATAACCCTAAACCCTCAAAACCTGCCATGCAAAGTTTACAAAAATTCCAAATAGGGTGTTTTGTGTTGAAAAACACATAGAAATAACTGGTAGGATTAAAATCCTACCGGATAGAGGCCATGGATGGTCGCTGACCTTCTCCGGAGCTCGCCACACCTTCGCCAGACCTTCTCCACACCTGCGACGAGAAGAAATAAGCCATTAGACAAAAAAAAAAAAAAAAAAAAAAAAAAAAAACAGCACAGAACAACAAGACCTGCAATTACCTCTTAAAAAAAGCCTTCGACCTTGAACTCGGTAAAACTGCAACTGGCTCCTCTCCAAACAACAAAAACTGTGAGTTAAACCACCACCAAAGAAACCCTGAACAACCGACGGTCCAGAATGACCAACAAATCTAGGCGGAAAACCACAAGAAAGCCAGAAACCCTGTTCCAACCCTAAACCCTACACCTCGAACAATGGCAGACATCAGCTCTTAGTTAGTAGACGAAGCACACAGAATCTAGGGCCGTCCTGTGCCATCTTCGGCGAAGGGCTTCGCCCAACAACTGGCCACAAGCAGAAAGACAAAGGGAAAATGGAACATCGCAACAATGACCCGAAACAAACCTTTGAAACGGCACAAAAAGGAGTTTCAAGTACATGACACGATGCCCAACACATGGACCTCCACAGTAGACAAGTGTTGTATGGTAGGCACGAGGGTTCACATGGCAGCAGGTAATGTGGCGGGGAGGGCGCACAAGTAATGACATCCCTCCCCTAATCATGGTAGATTTGAATTAAATATTTGAAAGAGAGAATTCAAAATTATATATGATATGAACACAAAATATTTGATGAAAGATACATATGTAATGCGGTGATGAAGTATATTTTTAAGATATTTTAAAATAAAAATAATTATATATATATATATATTATATATATATAAAATAATAACATATAATAAAATTAAATTTAATTTGAATTTTAAGATATCGGAATTATATGTTTTTAAATTAGATATTATTTTTTAAAACATAAATATATATATTTTTTACATAATGTCCAGCTAACAATATAAACATTCTCACCGTATGACCCTTCTAGGTTTTATTATGTGATACATAAATCCGAAAGAAAATATTAAAAAGCTGCGTGAACAAGCTTTTTGATAAGTACATTTAGAGAAGACGTTCCTTAAACTACACTGTCAGACGCCTTCTAAAAAAATAATTAAGTTTGAATTATATTTTCTTTAAGTTAGTTTTATTATTAATGATCTTAAGTTTTTTAAGTGTTAAAAGTGGAATAATTATGTTAAGGTTTTTTTAGCGTTAAAAGTGGAATAATTAGTAATTTGTTTTGAGTTAGTAATATTTAAGGTTTTGATATTATTGGGAATTTGATGATTACACATATAATAAATTAATTTTAATTGATATATAATTGCTGTTTTACTTTTATTTTTTTATCTTTTCAAATTAGTTAAAGTTTTTAAAATTAAAACTAGTTATTATATAATAAAAAGATGATGATTTAGTTTATTTGGCTTGAATCTGTGATATAATTTGTTTTTAATTGTGATATTTTTGTTATTTAGAATGTATTTTTGAATATATAAATGGATTTAATGTTTTAAAAATTTAAGAAATAGAAATTTGTGCAAATTACATAACTCAAATTTACAATTTTAAGAAACCAATTTTTTGGAAGTTTTTCCGATGAGTTTTTTTGTCTAATTTCTTTAAAATCTGGTAGAAATTTATTGAAATCACAACTTTGATGGGTAACGCCCGCACAATCCAAGTGCCTAAGGGTTTTTCAGGATGCTTAATCTATATATAATTAAAAAGCCAATTTAAATAACACAAATCAAAATCTCATCTCAAATTTTTCTATCAAATTCCGGCACTGAAAATCCAAAAAATCACACTAAAAACCAACTCCTTTAAAAAAATCCTCTGTAAATCTCATTAAAAAATCATTTTTCCTATTTAAAATAAATGACAGCGTTAAAAAAATTATTTTACCAAATTTAAAGAAATGAAACTATTTTAATTCCTTGGCCGTTACCATGTACTTCTAAATCCAAGAAGTGAGACACCGCTCTATTCGAAGGAGCAAAGGCTGGCCAACCTAACAAATCTTAACTAAATACTTTGGCTAGACAATGTTTCGGGAACATAACTAACGGAAATCACCATTTAAATCACATAGACATGTGTGATTGGATTTATGTCACAAGAAAAATATATAAAGATTACAAAACGATATCAGCGCTAACGCTTAAATGCCGGTCTCTGTCCACTGAATCGAAGTCCAGATGAGAAAGGTGGCAATTTTATTATTGATGCAACAATATTAAAACGCCACGCAGAGTACGGAGGAACAGCCCAAAAAGACACTTTTAAATATTCAATATACAATTTTTATATTATATATTTCAGTGTAATAAAAAAGGAATTTCTTGACGCAAAATTTTGCTGAATCCTTAAAGACAGAAAATTTGTGAGGTCACTTAAATTTTTCTGTAAAAATCCATCAGAGATTTTCTCTGGTTTTCATGCCATTAACTGGGTTAGAACACCACAACTACTCCCTTGCCATTAGGAGCCCTAATTAGTGCGGCCAGCGCGGACCTCAGGTTAGGTACCTGACTCCTGTGCCGGTTAAATGGGTGTGAGTCATAATTCGACGGGAAGTTAATCACTTCTTTACCGTTCGGCTGAATCAAAACGGAGTTGTCTATAATGTGACTTTTTGAAGATTTCGGTGACGGAATCCGACGGAAGAAATGAGGTTAAATCAGCAGTTAAAATGGTTTTTTAACTGCATATTTGAATTCAGCGCACTGGAAAACCCCTGGGAGCGCCATTGATTGTGCAGAAACTAGCTATCAAACTTGGGATTCCAATGAATTGCTGCCGGATTTTGCCCAGAAAAATCCGCCAGAAAGGCTTCAAAAAGTCGCGTTATAGACTACTGCATCAAAAACAGAGCGCACGTACAACGCAAAGCACACGAGGGTGTGCATACCAGTGGACCCGAGACTATGGTTACAGTTTACCGCGGTGCGGTTAGTGCTTGAGTGGGAGAGTCGGTGGAGTTCCGGGCATCTCTCCCGCGATTTATTCCAATCTGCGTTATAGATTCGGCTGTCTGCTGGTCTCGGATTACACCAAACCCACAACCCATACATAGCCTTCAATTTCATATAAATTCTGCAACCCCTATGCATATACACGCATCGATTTAGAATTTCTCCTCTACTCATCGCTGCTGTTCATAGAAGAGAGGACCCGTCTACGTTTCTTGCCGCTCAAAGGTTCTTCGAGATAAGTTGAATTATGGAGCTCGGTCTGGAAGCTGGGCATGGCCGACTGAGCTGCGACAGCAACAAGCTCAACTACCAGATTTTTTCGTCGTTGGAGAACAATTTTTTGTTCGGCTACGACTGGGAAAAGGAGAGGTTGCCTGGTGGAAAGGTCCGCATTCTGAGCATCGATGGTGGGGGAATGCGAGGCATCGTAGCGGGGCGCACACTGGCGTATCTGGAAGAGGTCCTGCAGAAGAAAACCGGTGATTCCGAGGCCCGAATTGCCGATTTCTTTGATGTGGTAATTGGCACCGGCGTCGGCGGACTCATCGCCGCCATGCTCTTCGCCAATGACGGCAGTAACCGCCCACTTTGCCGAGCGGAAGAAGTGTGGAGGCTACTGGCGGAGGAGGGGCGCAGGATGTTCAAGCCGACGTCGGGAGGGATCTTGGCTAAATTCCGGCGGAAGGGAGCCAATTTCTCCGGCAAGAGCATGGAACGTGTCCTAAAGCGCCTGTTCTCCGCCAAGGACGGGCGGAGCTTGACGCTCAAGGACACGCTGAAGCCAATATTGATTCCCTGCTACGATCTGTCCAGCGCCGCCCCCTTCCTATTCTCCCGCGCGGATGCACTTGAGACCGACAACTTTGACTTCCGTTTGTGGGAAATCTGTCGGGCGGCGGCGGCGGTGCCTGGTTTCTTTGAGCCCACGCAGTTGAGCTCGGTCGACGGTCAGACAATCTGTACGGCGATCAACGCGGGATTGGTAATGAGCAATCCCACGGCTGCGGCCATAACGCATGTTGTGCATAACAAGCAGGAGTTTCCGTTGGTAGTAGGCGTTGAGGATTTGCTGGTGTTGTCCGTGGGAACGGGGCTGTTCGATCGGGATTACAATTACGAGAAGGTGAGGAGATGGGGTGCCGACCAGTGGGCTAAACCGGTCATTACAATTGTGGGAGATGGAATTTCCAACACTGTCGATCACGCAATCAGCATGGCATTCGGCCAAAGCAGGCGCAATTACGTCCGGATTCAGGTAACCTAATAGTTGACAGTCGTGTATAATTTTTGAGGTTAAACGGAAAAATATAAAGTGCATTGTAAACTTTTGTCCGAGACGACAAATTTCAAGCCTGCACTTTGCAATGGCTTGTGCAGTGCATTTTTCTATTTATTTTCCTTTTTCCCTTTACTGAACAAGACGTTGGTTATGGGATATACAGAGCAACGGATTCACAGACAAATGCGTGGGCGACACTGACGAGCCGAGCGAGGCAAACGTCAAGATGCTGCTGAATTTTGCAGACAGCATGCTGAAACAGAAGGGCGTGGAGTCTGTCCCTTTCGGAGGAAAACGAAAGCTCTCCCTCAGCAATGCAGAGCGACTGGAATGGTTTGCGGACGAGCTCGTTTGTGAGCACCGATCGAGAGTTTCGAGGCCGATTCCGACCGTAGTGCCGAAGCAAGCGACTCGTAGCCACTAACGACTCTGTGTGCTTTAACACCATAACCAGTCTCATCTTTCTTATAAATTAATAGCGTTCCTTAATAGGATTTGCAAGCAGTAATGGCCGCTGGCTTGCGATCAAATGTGAGATCCAAGCAGAGCTGTGCTGTTTCGTGTGTGTATATAATCATCTCTTAATCTGCCGATGATGCCAGCAGAAAGAAATCCTCCATCTTTCATTATGTTGGGGCACCGAATCTAACTATTTACTGAGTCAGTTGATTTCTGAATTGAAGGATTTTTAAAGGGTTTTTGTATATTGAAAGTTGGTTTTATTTTCATCTTTTATTTTTAAATAAACTGTAATCAATCGCGTAATCTAATAAGATAGAGGAGTTGCTAGGAAAGTTATGGAAATTCCGTTTATATTTAGAGAAAATTCAACAATGATTTTTGTAAATCTAATTTATAGTTATTAAACTTCAAAATTTTAAATATTCTAGAAGTGTTTTTGATGGGGCTGAATCCATTTCCACCATAAAAACACGATTCAAACATTATATTTACAAGATTTATAAATTCTTTTTTGCCAAAATTCGAGCCACTTTTGACACTGTCGAGCAATTCCTCGGCCTCATTAGACGACTCCATAATCAATTTTCCTGACTTCCGCTGGCACTGTAATATTAAAAAAATCCAACATCATCCAAGTTAATAGTACTAACTTGTATAACATCATCCAAGTTAATAGTACTAACTTGTATAAAAACAAAAATGATGCTTTTGTCTCAATATAAAAATGATGCTTTTTCTCTCAAAACTTGTATAAAAACACTAAATTAAATGAACTTTAATTTAAATATTAAATTAATAAATAGAATATATCCAACATTATTACCAGATGGAATAATTTGGATAACCAGGATCAAATAACACTAAATTAAATGAACTTTAATTTAAATATTAAATTAATAAATAGAATATATCCAACATTATTACCAGATGGAATAATTTGGATAACCAGGATCAAATAACACTAAATTAAATGAACTTTAATTTAAATATTAAATTAATAATACAATATATCCAACATTATTACCGGATAGAATAATTTGGATAAACGGATCAAATTGAAATTTTGGACTGCACTGTCAGTACAAACGATGAGAGAAATTCAAAAGCTACGACCTAAAATACTATATATAATATACCATTATCCAATACCTGACAGCTAATATTTTAATTAAATATAAATTATATATACACATCTAAATTAAATACTATTTATATTAATAAAATATAATTTATTTATTCTAAAATGTAACAGTCACCATGATGAAAATTAATAATTTCGATTAAAAAAATGTAATTTATTAATAAAATGAATTATTTTTTAAATAATTAATAATTAATCAATTTTATTTAATTTAAACTCAAAAATAATAAAATTTATTTAACCACATTTTTAAAAATTAATAAAAAGTTAAATTAATGAGCCATCAATTCTTAATATTAAAAATATGAAATGACCACTTCAGCTTTTCCATTGAGAATAAAATATAATTTTTTGTAAAAATATGAAATGACCACTTCAGCTTTCATTGGAATAAAATATAAATTTTTGTGTTTTAAAGTCAGTGTGCTATAAAGTTGCACGGCTTAAAATCACTCTGTTTTTTAAATGTAAGAAATATACATGTTTTGATTTTTTAATTAAAGTTGAGAGATATGGGAAGTATACAGTGTTCTTATTATTCTTATCTTGATTGCAAGGAATACTTCAAAGTTTAATTAACAGGAATGAGGTTAAATATTTTAGTTTTATTTACCCGAATTAAAAATAATTTTGAAATTCACAATATATTCCTTATCAATTCAATTTAGTATACCCTAAAATTAAAACCAAATCCAAAATAAACAAAATAATAATATTTTCCGTACCACCTAAATTACACCCCGAAATATATATAATAAAAATTCCTTATTAAAATATTGTCTCTTCAGAGTCGAAGGATGTTCTTATTGTCGCACTTTACTTTTCATTGTAAAGGGCGGGTCAGCATTTTGACACGTGAAATCAAGTATAGCAGTGAAGTTCAGAAGCCATCTCGTCAAAGTAAAGCTATATTTGGCTTGGCCCCGATGCCTTTTGTCAAGTTGTGCCGACGGAAAATAATTGGGCCTACCTGCAAAAATACTACCAATTTCCTGTGATTGAAAATTCAAGAAAGGGCCTGCCCACTCCTAAAATATTATCGATTTATCGTGACGCGTGACGCAAGAGCCGAATGAATCGCAGCGGAAGACTTGGTGTGGAAAGAGATTTCCATGGAATGTTTGTATAAACTGTAAAATAGATGTAGAGTAAGTGAATGCGATTTAATGGTTTTTTTCAGGCAGGGATTTTACCCCTCTGGAAAATCACATTTCAATCGTTTTTTACAATATAAAGTCATATCAAGCCACTTCATCAGCCGTCAAATTATCAAAATAAACTGTCATCCTCCGAAATAGCGCGGTCATGCTGCGCCACAAGATTTGAACGTGGTCCGGGATGCGTGAAACTGACTTCGCGGACCACAATACCAGGCCGACCACAAGGGAAAAAATTTGGACTTATTAATATTATAATTTAATTGATTAAATAGAAAAATTTGAACCTATCAATTTTATAGTCTCATCCAAAATAAAACTATTATGATCTAATGCCCATCAAAATTTATCTAATTCTGGATGTTTGTTACTTAATAAAGTTCGGAATAAAAAAATTCAAGATACTTACCTGCCAATTTAAAAAGCAGCCTATGTCTTATATTGAAGTAAAATATGTTTAATGTTTGCTGGCATGTTTACGAAGTTATTTATGTTATAACGTTTTCAAAAGAATATATGTCTAGTTTTCTTCACCTCTTTTGAGGCAAGGAAAGATTCACATGGTGATGATTATAACTTTGATGTGGGGTATATCGTTTTTTAGTGTGGCCTTTTTTTTGCAATGTGGGGTATATTGTTTTTATTGTAGCTTTATTCAATGTTGAAATATAATAA
>APFE030852055.1:111595-127427 GCA_000404065.3 Pinus taeda
TGAATAAAAAATTAAATTAATGAGCCATTAATTTTTCATATTTAAAAATATGAAATGACCACTTCAGCTTTTCCATTGAGAATAAAATAGAACTTTTTTGTGTTTTAAAGTCAGTGTGCTATAAAGTTGCACGGCTTGAAATCACTGTGTTTTTAAAATGTAAGAAATATACATGTTTTGATTTTTTAATTAAAGTTGAGAGATATGGGAAGTATACAGTGTTCTTGTTATTCTTATTTTGATGGTAAGGAATATTTCAAAGTTTAATTAACAGGAATGAGGTTAAATATTTTAGTTTTATTTACCTGAATTAAAAATAATTTTGAAATTCACAATATATTCCTTATAAATTCAATTTAGTATACCCTAAAATTAAAACCAAATCCATAATAAACAAAATAATAACATTTTCCGTACCACCTAAATTACACCCCGAAATATATATAATAAAAAATACTTATTAAAATATTGTCTCTTCAGAGTCGAAGGATGTTCTTATTGTCGCACTTTACTTTTCATTGTAAAGGGCCTGTCAGCATTTTGACACGTGAAATCAAGTATATCAGTGAAGTTCAGAAGCCATCTCGTCAAAGTAAAGCTATATTTGGCTTGGCCCCGATGCCTTTTGTCGAGTTGTGCCGACGGAAAATAATTGGGCCTTCAAGGCCTTAGGTTGTCGTTACCTGCAAAAAGACTACCAAATTCCTGTGATTGAAAATTCAAGAAAGGGCGTGGCCACTCCCAAAATACTATCGATTTATCGTGACGCGTGACGCAAGAGCCGACTGAATCAATCATGGCTGTGGCCATGCAGCGGAAGACTTGGTGTGGAAAGAGATTTCCATGGAATGTTTGTGTAAAGTGTAAAATAGATGTAGAGTAAGTGAATGCGATTTAATGGTTAGGTGGAAAAGTTTAGACTTATTAATTTTATAATTTAATTGATTAAATAGAAAAATTTGAACCTATCAATTTTATAATCTCATCCAAAATAAAACTATTATGATCTAATCCCCTCAAAATTTATCTAATTATGGACGTTTGTTACTTAATAAAGTTCGGAATAAAAAAATTCAAGATACTTACCTGCCAAATTTAAAAAGCAAACTATGTCTTATATTGAAGTAAAATATGTTTAATGTTTGCTGGCATGTTTACGAAGTTATTTATGTTATAACGTTTTCAAAAGAATATATGTCTAGTTTTCTTCACCTCTTTTGAGGCCAGGAAAGATTCACATGGTGATGATTATAACTTTGATGTGGGGTATATCGTTTTTTAGTGTGGCCTTTTTTTGCAATGTGGGGTATATTGTTTTTATTGTAGCTTTATTCAATGTTGAAATATGATAAAGTGCAAGAGTTTAAAGTTAGTTTTTTATATATAAAAATATTATGTTTATTGATTTTATATAACATTTATATTTATATAAATTGATATATCTATATATCCTATATATATAATTATCATTAATGTTTTTATTGGAAATTAAATTAAAGAAAGTAAAATGAAATTTTAGTAATTAAAGATTTTATTTAAATATAATTTTTATTGATTTCTTTTTTTCAAAATTGTGATTGTAGTTTTAGTAAATTGTTATGATGAAATAATTATTATTAAAAAATAAGATTTTTTAGTCAGGGTGTTGCAACTTGTATTAATGGAAAAAGGGAGGGAGCCTGTCGCGTTGCACCCAGCTTGGTTCCACTTCGGGGCATCGTGCAACACCGACAAGAGTTATTTTACTTAACATTTTTTTCGTCTTTTGGACTATGCTTACCAAATGTCTTATTATTATTACAGACTTATCTTTTTCTATTATTAACTCGTTATGTGTGGAAAACATAACCAAAGAGTGTAGTTATACCAATCAAGACACCAACAACAATATTTCTCTAATTCAAACTTTCATTATCATTTAAAGAATTTTTACAATATTTTACAAGGGAAGGCTGCCCTTGAAGGGGCGTAACCTTCCACCTGATTTTTTGCACAACCGTGACAAACTACATGAATCCTTACACACCGTCGTGACCTCTACACCTTGTCGTGACCACTACTGCACGTTGTCATGACCTATTGCACGCTACCGTGACTTTTTCATGTTGTCACTGCACTGTCGTGACTCTGCCCACAAGGCAGGCGCATGCTCGAGTCACCCGACTCAATTCACACTTCGTTCAAGTTTCTGCCCACGACCTGTGACAATACACCTTCCAGCTATTCGCACTACGATTTGTCGAAGGGTATGCTCTACACTTGTTTGATGATCCCCTCCACCAACGCGTATGCCATACTTATATGACTCTTGTTGAGTGGTATTACGAAGGGATGTGTCGCTTGGGGCGTTGGCCCCTCCAAATTGACCCACCCACCAGTTGTAACACGCCCCTTTTGCCACATACATGAGTCAACCTGTCGCACTTCTGCCCATCCACCATACGCATGGGTCGGCCTGTCGCAACACTTCCACTTGCTCGCACTTCAACATGGCTGCTACGACTCATTGGTGTGTCATCACACTTATTTGGTCCACCCACGCACTGGTGTGGACACCATGCCTAGGTGTGAACCCATAGTCGCGCACTCCCTCGTTGCATTTAATCGAACTCATGTCTCGCTTATAACATGTCTTTGCCTTGCATTTAACCTTTAACTGAACATCCATCGGGAGCACTCTCCATTTGCAGGCCTTTAATCGAATGTTCATCAGGCACACTCTCCATTGGCAAGCCCTTAATCAAACACGAGTTGGGCGAGTGCCCAACATGCCCACCACTACATCCGTATGCCTATCGAACATCACGAGCATGCCCATACCTGTGCTTGCCTAAGTTTCATGTGCTCTTCGTTGGGCGCTCGGACTCACCCAAGGGTGGTGATGTTGACTCGAGGTCTTAACATCCTCCCCCAGCATGAATCATTGTCATCCTCGATAATCCAATTGATCGTTCCAACTCGTCATTAAGCTCTACAATCTCCTTCTTCCATCTCCACAACGAATCCTCCATTTCCCAATCACTCTTCTCTGGTGTGTCCTTCCACTGAACGAAGAACTCCATCCTCGCCACACTCCCAACTCCTGTAGTTTTAAGATCTGGGATCTTATCCAGAACTAAGTTTGTTATGTCCATAATCATGGCTAGTCCCCTCGGAGGTGTTGTCCACTTAGGATGATGTGCATCAAGTCTACATCTCTTGAGTTGACTCATATGGAACATAAGATGTTTCGAACTTATGTGGTTCGACAGTTCCAACTCACAAGAAACTTCCCCAACTCACTTCTTCACCTTGAATGGTCCTTCATACTTCTCGTCAAAAATCTCGCAGTCCCTTTCGATGGTTGAAACTGATCTCCAATGATCCTCAAGAAAACCATGTCCCTAACATCAAAGTGTGCATCCCAGAAATCGAATTTGTAGTATCATTCTTCAAAGTCAATAGGATGTCGTTCTACGGATTGAAACTCGAAAATGACCTTGAGGGTAGTACGAACTATATTGCTTGGAAGGACATGATGGAGGTAGTGTTGGAAGATAATGGGCTTATGGAATTCATAGACAAAAATATTCCTAAGCCTCCAGTAACTGATGCTCAAGATCTGGCAGAGTGGAGAAAATGTGTTGTAAACGCGAGAAATAATATCCTAGAAGGAGTTCGAGATCATATTGTCTCGAACCTCCACGGTAAGGAAACTCCTTATGTAATGTGGAAGGCCTTGATAGACCTGTTTCAAAACAACAGTGACCACAAGAAGCTGGCACTAAAGGACAAGCTCAAAAAAATCAAGATGGAGAAGGGAAAAACAATACCAAAGTACTTGACCAAGTTCACCCAATGTCGGGATGAGATTGGAAGTGTTGGTGATACAGTTATTAAAGATGATCTAGTCAGCCTAACACTTCTAGGCCTTCCCAAGAGATGACACAACTACCGGGATTTGGTAAATGGGATGGAAAATCTACGAGAGTGGGAGCGTTTGTGGTCCAACTTGGTGCAAGAAGAGATAGATTAGAACACCAAATATGGGACCTCATCCAAAGAAGTGGAAGAGGATATTGCATTAGTCAAAAAAGAAAAGAAAGAAAAGGGAAAGAAGTCCCAAGGTGAGGAGGGAAAGAAGAAATACTTGTCCAACATCAAGTGTTTTCACTGTCACAAGTTCAGGCACTATGCCATGAATGTCCACAGAAGAAACAAAGCAAGAAAGAGTCTGCAGTAGCAACAACAGGTGAAACTCTAGCTTCATAACTTGAACTTGATTTTACTCTCATTGCATGCATGGAAATCACTGTAATGGGAAGAATGTGGTATATGGACAACAATGCCTCGTTCCATATGACGCGGGAATAGATATCTCTTCAATGACTTGGAGGAGAAAGACCTCAAGAAAAACATAGACTTTGGAGATGATGGGAGGTATAACGCGACTGATATTCATACAATTAATTTTCAGAGGGAGTCTGGATCCCCTCTCAAACTCACATATGTGATGTTTGTTCCAGGACTAAAGAAGAATCTTGTGTCCATCGCAATATTGGAAGGCCATGGCTACAATGTGATATTTAGCAAAGGAAAGGTTTTCCTTAGACACATCGGCATGAGACAAGTGAAACAGATTGGTGTGCGAGTCAAGAACCTGTATTCACTTGAAGTACAAAATGCATGCAAAGGCTTGAGGAGAAAGGCAATGGTTGGGGACTTGGTGGTTAAGAGGGAGCATAAATTACCTCTCAAATTATAGCCTCAGAAGGAGCCTCAACAAGTTGTGGAGTAGCCACAATTGAAGAAGAAAAGAGGAGGCCGAGGGGAGACATACACTCAAGAAGATACCTCCAGTATGAGGAAATTTCGAGCCAAGTGGGTAGAGGGAGCACATGTAACCATACCTACAGGTGAGAGGTGGGCGATGCGAAGCAATAGTCCCAAGGGTGAAAAAATTTGGGTAGGATTCATTGAGGTGTTTTTTTGTCTCATGGATCATTACCTTGCTACAGGGAGCCCACAATATTTAGTAGAAGGTGGATCAATGTCAGCTAGATACTAAAGAGTGCTGAGCAGTGTTGACAACAGAGAAGAAGGCTTAGTAGTAAACTCAACAACAACACAATTTTCCTAGTAGACAGTTGCAGACATAGTTGATTCAATTTATTTTATTTTTTTTGGATGCTTTTCAGTTGCAGATGTTGCAGTAGAAATAACAACAGTGACAAGTGTTACATGTAAAACATTCAAAAGGTACTGGCATCAAGAAAATCCTAATTTAATTTTGTCCTTGTATTAAATTAGGAATAAATTTGTAATTCCACATCACATGACAACTTTTTTCCCCAAGATACAAGACAACTTCTATTAGTTAACTAAGTTAATTTGTCATAGTTGGCTAAGTTAATTTGATTTGAGGGTCTAACTTGAGTCATGTAGAGTGTCTCATGCATTATAGGAGCCCTGGTTGAGTTTCTTTTGAGTTGTGATTGATTAATTCAATTTAACTGAGTTGAAGTCGGTTAAACTAGTTCTAACTGTTCAAGGAACTAGTGGGATCTCTAGGAGTTGGGTGCTACCTGCAGTGATCAACTAGTTAATTGACAATTCACTCATAAATAAATCATGCATGTCATATATGAGAGTTACCTAGTTGAGATTGGAGTTCAGGGACAATGTACTATCAGTTGTATTATCATCCGAATTGCACAGGTGGTGCATGCAGTCAGAGCAAGGCCTATGATGAATTGCACAATTCCAATTGAGGATTTTCCCTAATTAATAGGGGGTTGATTCCCAATGAAATAACACAAGGAAATAGGGACTTGGGCAAGCGATAAATTGGTTAAGTACTGGCCTAGGTTTATCTAGGAAGCTATGAGACAGATAGAGATAGTGCATATGTTGCTCATACTTGAGCAAAGCATTGCAATCTTCTCATATTTTCTAGCTAATGCGATATACAGATAGCAGGGGTTTTTAGTTGTGGCTTTCCCAAGGAAATCATTGTGTAATGTGTTAATTGAATTATTTATCTTGTATGCTTTGTGATTTTACAATTGTTTAACCGTTTCCACTAATGAGTAGATTAGATTCAAGTCTATTATTTTAGTAAATTACAATTAGCAGTTTGAATCTACAAGAAATGTTTGCATGGTATCAGAGTAGAAATCACCCTAGAAGAGGAGAATATGAGTTTGTTTTTTGCAGGTGAAATCGAATTTGCAGTATCATTCTTCAAAGTGAGCAAGATGTCATTCTACGGATTGAGACTTGAATATTCCCTTCAGGGTAGTTTGAATGATCCAAATCTCTTTAGCTACTGGAAGTAACCAAGATATTTTACTTCTGTGATGTTAGCATAATTGCATATGAAGATCATGAAAAGCCACATGTGCATACTGTAAAGAAGATGAAACATAATGACGACCATGAAATCAAAGAACACAAACACATTGATAATGGATTTCATCCAGTGTGGGTTATGTCTTTGGGCCCTAGTGTCAAGAGTGGGAGGTCACTTCATTAATGCTACAAGATGATGATGAAGTGGCATGTCTCTCCACGTGACGTTCTCCCTATAGGAACTCTCACTCAAATGGGCCCTCCGTCAGCATGAATAGCTAATAAATTCTCACATGACGTGGCATACAAGAATCCTTTTAACATGATAGTAACAAGGATCTCGAAAAAAAAAAACATCATCTCAACAAATCAAGAGAAAGATATGGCATGATTGACCTCCACTTTGGGGATGGTCTGAAAATGCAAATCTCATCTGATGAAATGGACTGCACCGCTGAATTCGTGGCATGAAATTGTGTCAAACGACTATAAACTTGACCTCTTTCTGACACCGTAAAATTTTAGACCCTTGCGAATCTCAAAGATTCCCCCAAAAGGTTCGTTCTTGGAGATGGATAAAAGATCCGATGCCCGGATGAAAAATCTGAGGATACCACTAAGCTCCTTGCGAAAGTCTATGAAAAATGACTATAAAGTTGGTATCATTCTGCCTTAGTAAAAGATCAACCTCTAAGGGAATCTTTTAGATTCCACAAGATTCTACAAATATTCCTTATTGTTGGTAGCTTGAAAGTTTGCTACTCAGTTGAGGAAACAGACCACACCATCATGTTACCTATGAAATTCTAGTTCACTTGAGTATAAAGTTGACATGTTTCCGTCACTATGAAAAATCACCCCTAAGGAATCTTTTAGATTCCTCACTGAATCGAAGAATATTTTGTGGAATATTCCCCATGAATATACCTACCTCGAAAGTCATGCCCGACTGGGCGTGGTTCCACTTGGCTCTCCCATCGAATGGTGAAATTAGTTTATATGTAATATGGGAGGCGAAGTTTCCAACGGTGGCCCCATTGGCGCATTGGTGGCGTGTTTATATTGGGGCGAAGGTGGTCTAAGTTTAGAACCCACTTACTACTTGAATTAAACAATTATTTTGAAAGTTTTGTTTTAATGGCATGCAGTTATGGTTATGGTAACAGTTTAAGGTTGGCATGCGTTGGCGTGCTAATAAATGTGTTGGTGGTATATTATATGCAACATAACCGTCACAGAGTGTAATGTGGTGCATATGGAATACGGAGTGTTTGTTATACAGTTGTGTTGGTATGCCATATGGGGCTACTGTGTGGGTGAGTGGGCCATTGGCCGGCACGGGTTCAAGCCCGGATGCCCCACATAACATGCAACATTTGTAATGGCCTTCGGGCCTGTCAATGTGGTGTGTTGGTAGGATTTGACCACCCACCACCTGATATACAATAATACGTTGGTCGTTGGAAGGGGGTGGTGACCCGCTGCCCCGGCCTTTTTTTATTTTTTTATATGAAAAAATATAGTAAAAAAAAATTGATTGGTTTTTAGGGGTCACCGACAAAATTAACAAGTTGACAAATTCGCCTGTTCCGACAGCCAAAAACTGGGTGCCAAAAAATTTCCAAATTGTTGCCTTGTTAGTGACTGCCACTTGGCCAATTTAGACCAAAACTTTGACCGTGAATATATTGAGGATACAAACTCATATTTGAGTGTCATTCATGCTGTTGGAATCAGGGCGACGAGCACTACGATCTTGTCATGGTTTCACTTCAATATGAGGACTTTGATTTTTGATTTCTTCCATAGCCACTACTGAATTCTGAGCATCTCTAGAGCCACCTGGATCATTCCTCCCCACCGAGGAGATTTTGGTCCTCCAAAAGCATAAACATAATTGCCAACTACTGTGTTACATTGTCTGCATGACAAGTGTCCTGACAGGTCACACTTTATTCTCCTTCACGCCTAGTTCTTTAGAGCCATAAGTGATGAGCTGACACCTACATCCTCTGCAAACTTGTAGTACAATCTTTGAAAACTACATGCTCAATTACATGACCAACCATGACCTAATAAACCCCATACTTTCCAAGAGTTTATAACACATACTTTGTGGTTAAGTTTACATCAAAATATAAAAGAATACCCTAGCTATCAACAACATGCCAAAACATCATCGTTTCTTTAATAAGAGATGGAAAACACATCATCACTTTTACATTTATCTCAACACACGATTTACAACATGCAACCATGACAAGTTACTAGATTCAGTAAAACCATCTCTTACTCAACAAAGTGAACCAATAAGAATGTGGCAGACTCAATTTTGAATGTTTTCACCAATTGGTTCCTCTATGGGCACTTTGTCCTTGAGACGCTGCTCTGAATGGAGCCTCCAACATGTGGCTCTTTGATGTCCAACTCTGTTGCAGTGATTGCAAAAATTCTTCTTCCTCCAGACCTGCTTAACTTGCTTCCTTCCCTTATGTGGAGAAGGTCTTTCATGCCTCATCCTTTTTCTTGTTGCCATTCTCTTCCAACACTAAACAACCACATGGTTATGAAAACGACAAAAAATACATGGTTTTCTATGTCATGATTTTTTCTCATCATTAACAATATTCTTGTAATCAAAATGAAATTTAGAATACTAGGACTTTTTATAGCTCTCTTGATTGTCTTTGGTGCAATCTTGGCAATGAGAGCTTACCTTAGCTCTTCCTCTACAATGTGCATTGTAATGGAAGGATTGTGATTTTTTCTAATCATCTTCTTTCTCCGATGGCTTCAACAATTCCTTGGAAGTTTCTGATACCTTAAGCACTCTCCTCCAGTGTACCCCAAACTTGCAAATTGAGGTCTTTGTACAACCTCCAATGGCTGATTCATTCCTTGGCCATTAACACCAAGTTGTCCTCCTTTATACCCATCTTGGTAAGGAGTCTCATGCTAATTCTTGAAATGTGTACCTCCATGTTTCCAATAGAAATAGTGTCATGTGAAAATGAGACTTAAGAATGATCAACATTGTTTACCTTGGTTGTCGATTCTGGAGTAGGTGATGATGGCTTTTGTTGCGCTTCACTTTTTCCAAGGCCTCTTCCGTGGCTCACAACTAAAGCTGTAATCTCTGCTTCTCCTCTTTTTCTTCTCATAGAAGCCTCCTCGATTCAACATTCTCTACTTGAAGATTCTTATTGATCTCCCATTCCTCTCTTTCCATATTCTCCTCATAATCTACATACATTATGTCCACCATGCGTTCCATCCAGAGGAGGTCCTCGTAGAGATATTTGTTGTTCTCCATTTTCCTTCTCTTGATGCACGTTCAATCTATGGTTATCATTCACTCATGTAATTCATACCAGCGAGAAGACCGCTTTGATACCAAACTTGATCCGGATCTCTTTAGCTACCATAATTAACCAAGATATTTTACTTTTGTGATGTTAGTAGAATTGCATAGGAAAGAGTATGAAAAGCCACATGTGCATACTGTAAAGAAGATGAAACATAATGACAACCATCACATCAAAGAACACAAACAAATTGATAATGGAGTTCACCCAGTGTGGGTTATGTCTCTAGGCCCTAGTGTCAAGAGTGGGTAGGACTTTATTAATGCTGCAAGATGATGATGAGTACATAGTACATTCTTTGTCATTGCAAGGATGAATACCCTAAACCAGAGTGGCATGTCTCTCCATGAGATGTTCTCCCTATAAGAACTCTCACTCAAATAGGCCCTCCTTCAACATGACAAGCTAATAAATTCTCACAGGACATGGCATACAAGCAACCTTTCAACATAATAATAACAAGGATCTTGACAACAAAACATTATCTCAGCAAATACATGATCTCAGAAAATCGTAAGAAAGACATGGCATCACTGCATCATTTACCTCCACTTTCGGGGATCGCCTAAAAATTCAAAGTTCATCTAATGAAATGGAATGCACTGCTAAATTCGTGCCGCGAAATTGAGTCAAATGACTATAAACTTGACCCCTTTCTGACACCGTCAAATTCTGGAACCTTCGGAATCTCGAAGATTCCCCCAAATATTCCTTCCTGGAGATAGTCAAATGATCCGCTACTCGGATGAAAATTATGAGCACACCACTATGCTCCCTACGAAATTCTGTGAAATATGACAATAAAGTTGGCATAATTATGCCTCTGTAAAAGATCGGCCTCCAAGGGAATCTTTTAGAAAGGGAATCTTTTCAATTCCACAAGATTCTGCAAATACTCCTTGCTGCTGGCCACCTAAAATTGTACTGCTTAATTGAGGAATAAACTACACCATCAATTTCCTTGCAAAAATCTAGTTCTTTTGAAGATAAAGTTGACATGTTTCTGTCACTGTGAAAAATCACCCCCTAGGGAATCTTTTAGATCCCTCACTACATCAAAGAATATTTGTAGAATATTCTTGTCTCAAAATTTGTGCCTAGCTAGGCGCTCTTCCATTCGACTCCTGGTTCCACTACTTGGTCCTCAATCTGCTCTCCCGTCGAATGGTGACAATGGTTTATATGTAATGTGGGAGGTGGATTTTCCAACGGTGGCCCTGTTGGCACATTGGTGGCATGTATATATTGCAATGCAAGTGATTCAAGTTCAAAATCTACTCGCTGCTTGAATTAAACAATTATTTTCAGTGTTTCATTTTAAAGGTGTGCGGTTATGGTTATGGTAACGCTTTAAGGTTGGCATACATTGACGCGTTAATAAATGTGTTGGCGGTGTATTATATGCAGCATAACCCTAACAGAGTGTAATGTGGCGAATATGGAATATGGAGTGGCGAATATGGAAATTTGAGTTGGTCACTAAGGCAACCAAAGCATATGGAATCATTGTTCAACTTGTCAAGTATACCTACTACATCCTCCATTATGCCATTGCCAATGGCACCTCATGTATGTTCCTTACACTCTCCCTCACATAAATTGTTGATTCTCTCGTCAAGACAACCCCATTATCTCCTTTGATGACATGGGTGTTGGTGGTGAAGAGACACTTCTATAATTTCCATATTTGAACATGGATATAATACCATTTTTCATGGAAATGATAACGAAGAAGAACACCAAACTATCTCAAAATTAGCTTTGATACCATTTGTCACAATAGGGACAATGGTGAAGAGTATAAAAATTGATAACGAAGAAGAACACCAAACTATCTCAAAATTAGCTTTCATAACATTTGTCACAATAGGTACAATGGTGAAGAGTATAAAAATTGTTTCAAAACCAACTTTGATACTATTTTTCACACGGTTATATTTTCCGTTCCACTTAAGCATCCCATACTTCTCAAGAAGCCTAATTATTTCATTGCATTGACGTGGTCTTGTTAGTTCGACATGACCATCAACCACTTGTATCATCTAGAATATTGATATGTCATGATTGAACCTAAGCTAAGTAACTTCAACTATGTAGAATGTCAAAGTGTCTATTTCACCATAAGTGATGTTGCATAATAGCCACCCAACCATAGGAAACCTATTGCTACCTCCCTCAAGCCAAGCATACTTGAACAACCAACTAACCAACATGAGACCATGTTATCATTCACCTCACTCAACACATGATAATAAATGAATATCATGTCCCTCCTTTTATATAAATTCACATATCTTCAATGCACTTATCAAAATTCCTACTTTTCCACATACAAAACATACAATTTATCACATTACTAAGTTCTACCATGCTTCATCGAAGCCTACTATGCAGGACATCATTGGTTATTCATCCTACTTAACAAAACATCTACGACCATTCTAGCCTACACACTAGTACACCATCATAACCATCTCACAAATTACAATGAGTTTGTCACCAAGGCTATCAAAGGGATATGGAATCACCATGCAACTTGTCAAGTATGCCCAACAAACTATTTATTGTACCATTACCATGGATAACACATATAAGCTATGAAATTTCCGATATGTGTTTTCCTCGATTAAATCCCACTATGCAACACTTCATTGGTTGTTTATCCTACTTGCCAATACATCCTCCATCATGCTAATGTACATGCTAGCACACCATCCTAGTCGTCAAATGAATCATTGTGAATTAGTCATCAAGACTACTAGGCATATGAAATCACCATATAACTGGTCAAATTTATGAATTTGACATCAATGCTACAAGAGCATATGAACTCACCATATAATTAGCCAAATATGACCAATATGTTCTGCATCATGCGATTGCTAATGAAATCTCATGTTAAGTCCTTAGAAGATCCATATATGTCTCTTCCCATTTTAATATTCTTCAACATCAATTAAATTATGGAACTCAAAATAGAAATTGGGCATATGAATCTTAGTTGTGAAAGCAATAAGTTTATTACATCGATAGGTGTGTCTATTTCAGAATAGGTCATCTTGAATTTTAATTTAATTATTAATAATTATTACGTGGATGGATGCAATTTAACCTCCATGGAATATGCCAGAATATTCATAGTAGTATTCACATATCAAGAGTTAAGATTTATCTTCAAGTTAATTATGCTCTTTTAATTAATTTATCTAAAATTTATTAATTAAATAAAATTTCATATTAACATATGTCATACTAGGCATGTAGTATTGATAAGCCATGGTATTATAACAAAAGTTATTTACAAATTAAGAATCTCCATGGTAAAGTGGGAGTGAATCTGTATGGCTAAAATATTGTTTAACTCATATATTAATTCTTTTTACATTTAATAATAATAATAATTTAAAATAAAGTTATAACTTAGTTAATTCTTATGAATTTTTTCAATATGGGAAAAATGTAAGATGCATTATGGGGTAAGTGTATTGATGCTTCTCATGAAGTGATGTCCTTTGGTGTTTACCACCCATTTAATTTATATGGTTGCACTAGTTTGTGATATTTTCTCTTTGGTAGAGAGAAATTTTCTCTTAGACTACCTTTAGGAGAAGGAGATCATTGACAAAAATTCAATAGGTGGAAAGGTAGTGTTTTAAGCAGCAATAGTGGGGGAATGTAAGGCATCACAACAGAGTGCATACTAGACTATCCGGAAGAAGGCTTGCAATGAAAAACTTTGATGTGGTAATGAAAACCAACGTTGGTAGGCTCATATCATCATCGCCATGCTCTTATAGTGATTTTCCACCTTTTTAGGTGAAGGAAGTGTAGAAGTTACTGGTGGAGGAAGGGTTTAATATGTTCAAGCCAACGAGAAAAGGGGCCTTGGTCAAATTCTAGTAGAAGGAGCCTGTTTCCCCAACAAGACCATGGAAGATGTCTTGATAAGCATGTTTGCTACCCAAGATGAGAAAAGCTTTTTGTGAAGCTTGCCTTAATCCCCTACTTCCCTTTGCGTAAAGTACCTCCATATTGACAACTTCAAATTCCATCTCTTGAAAATATGTCTAGTGGCGATAATAGTAGTGCATAGTTTCTTTTAACCTATGCTCTTGAGTTCCATTAACAATGAAAGAATTTGTAGGATGATCCATATGGAATTAGAAATGAACAATCCCATTGTCATGGCCACAAGACATGTTGTGCATAACAAAGAGTTTCAATTGGTGGGATTTGTTGAGGAATGACTAGTATTGTTCAATGGACCGAGGCAATTTAAATGGGCTTATGATTATGAAAAGGTGAGTAGATGAGGTCCTTTCTAATGGAATAAGCTTGTAATTAAAATTAAAATTATTCAAGATACATGAGTCTCTGTTGATTGTATATTTGGGTATTTAATGGCTAGGGAGAAAAAATAATGATTGAATTTTCTTTAAATTTATTAGATTCATAGAATTTGTAATTGAGATAAGGCCACCCTTGAAAGATGGAATTTTATGACATTATCTATCATGTCATTACCATGGCATTTTGCCAACACAATTACATTAGGATTTTGGAAACTAAGAATTGGCATTGATGTGTATCTCCAATGTTATTTTTGCTGTGAAAAAGAGATTTAATGTGCATTGTAGCTTTTTGACTTATACAACAAATTTCAAGCTTTCCCTCTACAAAGGATTTTGTAATGTTTTTTTGTATTTATTCCAATTTTACCTATACTAAACAAGATTGTTGTTATGAAATTTATAGGGAAACACATTCATAGACAAATGCATGTATGGCATGGATAATCTGAGTTAGGAAAATGTGCAAGATGCTAATGGATTTTCTAGAAATCATGTTAAAGCATAAGTGCTCGGAGTTTGTTCCATTTGGAGGAAAATGATAGCTTTCCCTTAGAAATGTAGAGCATATTAAATGATTTTCACACGAACATGTTGGATATCAATATGCACCCCATAATGATGCATCATGCATTTAGTATTTCACATGCTAGAATATATAATATTAGATATAACAGTGTTTCAGATTGGATGATATATATATTATATATATATATATATATATATATATATATATATATATATATATATATATATATATAATATATATATATATATATAATTGTGTTGTTGTGGGGTGCATGTTATTTTCTTTAACTTGTTATTGAGCATTGAGACTGATTTTGGCCATAGTGTTGAAGAAAGTGGCCCCTCGCCACTGATTATTTTGTGTTCTTCACACCATGACCATTCTCATCATTCTCAAAATTACTTGTGCGAGTTCTTGGTTTTCCTTGTTGTCCTCTTTGAAACATGTATCCATTTTTTATTGTGCTATGGGAAGAAGGCCAATTGTTGTAGCTTCTGTTAAACACACATGGACAGCAAGAGAGATATGAAAGATAAAACATGCAATACAATTTTTATTGACAAATGATATACATTTATAATACATTATGTGACTCTTGGGTTTCACATCCCAAGGTCTCTTGGACTCCTTTTGTCCATTCGGTTTCCACACTAACCCATTGAGGATTAGGTTTCCAACATTCCCCCCCTTAATCCGAAGGGTTATGTATGAGTCCAAGAAGAGAGTTGTAATACAAAATGTGCAAATATGCATGACAACACTAGGCTGAATGTGCTCTCTGAAATGTTGGTATAAAGGGCAGTGGTTTAAGGATGACCACCAACACTGGAACGCTTAGTGCAGTTCCCGGAACTCTTCCAAAACTGGCAAGAAGTTGAAGTCTTCTGCTAGAGGAAGTGCTCCTATTGTTTTTGAAGAGGGAAACCTTCAACCATGAAAGGGAGGTCTCACCCCACATAAAAGGGAGAACTTCAACCTGAAAAGGGAAGTCTCAACCTGTGATGGTTTAAGGATGACCAACAACTCTGGAATGCTTAATGCAATTCCTGGAACTCTTCCAAAACTGGCAAGAGGCTGGAGTCTTCTGCTAGAGGAAGTGTTCTCAATTTTGTTCCTGGAATTCTTCCAAAGCTGGCAAGAAGCTAAAGTCTTCTTCTAGAGGAAGTGTCCCAGATTGCCCACTGAAGGCATGTTCACGGGCATCTTTGTCTCTGGCTACAACTCTGAAACTGGTGTGGCAGGTTGTGGCTCAGGCTCGC
>APFE030852055.1:127437-137900 GCA_000404065.3 Pinus taeda
CAGGTTGTGGCTCAGGCTCACTTGATGTGGCTTTGAAGCTTGTAGATGACCATCATTTCCCCCCCTGTCAGATACAAGGTGAGATGATGGAGAAAAATCAGTTGCAAGACTTTTCAATACTCTGGAACAAGTTCTGACATGTGTTTGGAATATCTTCTTGGCTGTTGATGCCCATTGCCAAGAAGCGATCCATCCAAGATGAATCTTTTTTCTTGCAGGATGTTTGCTTTTGAAGCATCTGTGTGAAGAATGGCTAGTTTTATGACAGTGCTTACATGGATGAAGATCAAAACAATGATCTTTCAAATGGCCAACTCGATCACAGTGTTGGCATTTCACGATCTGTTGTTTTTGTTCCTGTGGAAGAGGAGCAGAGTCTAGAACAACTGACGTTGAACTATCATGAGGAGCAGGTGAACTGTCATGAATGAAACCAGCACTCTGATACTGAATGGGTTTTGAGTAGTCTGGAATATGAAAGGACAAGTCCTTGTCATATCCAAGACCTGTTCTGTGCTTGTTGTGGACAAGCTGTTCCCAAGGTCTGATGATGGGCTTGGGAAGTGCAGACTGAGTTTCTGCATCTGATGTACCTGCTTATGGAGTTGTTCAATCTCTAAACAAAACAGGTTCAGAATGACGATCCTATATTAATCTTTTGCTTACTTTCCAAACTCAAAAACTCAATTTCTCATGTGCATTTTGGAGACAAATTTTGATATTGGAAAGAGAGGTTTTGTTGATCTTAACCATCTCATCAACAGTGGAAAGTATTAAATTATTCAGTAGTTTCAATACATCATCTATTCTATCCATTTCAGACCAATATAATCAGAGAAGTGATGTTTCTTCAGCTAAAAATTGGTCTATAAAATGATAAATAATTGCAACTATTAGATGAGTAGCAGGATACCAGACAACACAATATCAATTTCAATGTAGCAAATGACTCGCTGCTTTAATGTACTTGAATACTATTTAGATGCAGATCACCTATGGATATAATGAGTATTTCAGCCTCCAATTTGACTCCTTGATTAATTTGGCATAGGTAATATATTTGAAACACAAACTCGCCCTTGACACCTTGATATTTCAGAGCACAATTAAATCTGGTTGAAATTCCTCCTTTGGAACATTCAATGGTACTTATATAGATCTGGGTTTCGTACAGCTACTGTGTTCTTCTTCTTCTATTAACCTGTGATCCGATCAATCAGAGACACCACCCATCGAGAAAAGGTCTGAGACATAACCCATCCGAAAAATCAACGAAATTCGGAGAAATTTGGTGAAGAATTGGTGGAGATGGATGAATTCAAATGGAGCGACCACATCTGGAGGAAACGGAGGAGGGGATTCAGTGGCACTCAGAAGGCAATCAAAGCAACCAAAATATTCTAGGTTCACTCAACATGAGCTTCCTGCATGTAAGCCACTTTTGACTCCAGGATGGGTCATAACAACATTCATGTTGGTTGGTGCGCTCTTCATCCCCATTGGAGTTATTTCTCTGGTTGCATCACATAAAGTTGTCGAAGTCATGCACTAGTATGAGACAGAGTGCCTGCCTTTGCTTTACAGGGCTAGTAAGGATACCAAGGTGGCTTACATAAAAAGTAATGTTTCACCACAGTACTATTTTGTTTTACCGCAGTAGTATTCTTTCTCGCAAACAGGATTATTAAAACAGGCACAGGAACAGGGATTACAACTTATGAGAGGACAGTAAATTTACTTAGAATCCACATTACAAGAGAGAATTCAAAGGCAAATAATGTATGCAACAAGTGACGATCCAGTTCAAATCCAAACAATGTGATGCCTGCATTGTTGTGCTGTAAATATGTTATAAAGGCTTGTCTAATGTCGAAAGCCGCTGAGGCATCGTGCAATGGAAACATGAAAAAAACTTCAGACAATTCGGAATTGCTGGTAGAATCATCGCATGGTGAAGGACTCGGAGAATTCTCCTCACGTGCCGGAGGCGATGGTGATGAATTTTCTGTTGGAGGATAAGAGACTCCATAGGAGGTGCAGGTAGAAAATGCGTGCCATTTGGTTGCTACAGAGAGAATTCCTCGAGATCTACATGTAATCTTTGCAGCTCCCAACAGGCAAAGCAATAAACCAGTGAGCTGGATTGCTGAGCAAACATTTCCAGAGAATAAATTCAAGAATCCAATTTGAAGAGGCAATTTATTGGTCTGTCTCCCTCGCAAATCTATACCTTTCTTCCGGTCGAACTTTAACAAGTACTCTTAGTAGTTCTTTAAACCAACACAAAGTTCCAAGTTCATTTCTTGTACTCAAAGTAAAGTGAGACACCATTTACCCCTCTCCTTCTTGTAGCATTTTGTCATAGTGAAGAAATCCCAATTTTTTTTCAATTTGAGTGGAGTGGAATTCGGTTAAGTGCCCAATATTCCGGGAACTGTTACATAACCATTATCACCTTCACTCGGATGCCACTGTTCCCTGCACCACTATCTGATTGGGTCACTGAAACAATCTGGAAGTCGCACCTCCGTTGCAGAGCCCTCACCTTCAATTCATTCAATCTGGAGGTTGTGCTCAAGTTCGTACTCGATGGAATCAAAACGAGACAGTAGATTTTTTTTTTTTTTTAAGCGTGGAGGCGCGCAGTGTGATGAATTGGCTGAGTATGAAGAACCCCAAATCGTCTCATAGCCTCTACGTCGAATACCTAGTGGCCAGGGTACTCGTGGGCAATTTCGTGAACGAATAAGGGACCCTGCAATTCTATGGGGTTTCTGTGGCAATGGAACGCTCATAAACGCTCAGCATACAATTTAAGACAATGATAAAAGAAAAACGATCCTGATGGATTGTTTTATAGCGACTGGTTGAATAAAATATTATTGCAAGGTGGATCAATGGGAGCAAAAGCAGATGGTTGTGCACTGGAAGGAATGTGCATTTGCGATGAAGACAAGCATTGTGATATAATGAATAGCATAACACTTACACCATTCGGCCTTCAATTGAACAATTTTTCCATGTTTCAACCAAACTCAACGTCGTGGAAGCGTTAACGCAGAGTCTCTCACATCGATTTTCAACAATGCAAAAAGCTGGTGATGAGCTGCGTTTGCGTTACTCTAGGGATGCAGTGCAGTCATAGAAAAATATGCAACCGGCATAAAAACGTATTAAACACAGTTCTGACAAATGCAGTCATATGGCAGAGAATGAGAGCGTAGGTACAGTAGACAGAACGCAGGTCCGTATAAAAGGAATATGGCAGATAGGGGTCAGAGATGTCAGTCAGCAAGCAGTGGATTTCAGGCAGAAGATTCTCAGGAGGTAGCGCATGCAGTACCAGGAGCAACTAATTATATATAGAGGAGCAGAGACCAGTAGCGGTATTAACAAGGTGCAACTAAAATTTAGCTGAATAAATATTCATGAGAAAATATTCATGAAGTTTATGGCAGAAATAAACTGCACAGAGAAGCCATAAAACAAATGGCTCAAATTAATTATGCAGGGTAGGAATACGCCCGCTCTGATACCATGTTAAACACACATGGACAGTAAGAGAAATATGAAAGATAAAACATGCAATACGATTTCTATTGACAAATGATATACATTTATAGTAAATTATGTGACTCTTGGGTTTCACATCCCAAGGTCTCTTGGACTCCTTTTGTCCATTCGGTTTCCACACTAACCCATTGAGGATTAGGTGTCCAACAGCTTCCAATTTGAAATAGGAATTGCACCACCCCTCACACTTAATTTTTTTAAGTCAGATGAGTTGGATGAAAAAGGAATAGGGGATTCTTTAATATTAAAGAAGGGATTGGAGAATGAGCCACCATAGAAGCTACATATGTAAGATGAAGGTCCATATAAATAATTACCCCTTTGAGCATATTCAAATCCCTTGAACTCTAAATTTAGTAAAAACCTAATTATGCTCATCTCATTGCTTTTCTACCAACAAACTTTCGTTCCACACCTCATTAGTAACATTTCCATTGGACAACTAAGGATACTGCATACCACTAGGCTTTTACCACCCTCCATTTGCTTCATTTCACACTTTTGTTCACCTACACCAACTAACACATCACACACCAGTTGTTCCTATAATGAGCCATCATTCTTGTAGTGTTGGGGATGTACTAAATGAAATGTGTTTCATTGTGAATGCTAAGACACACTAGGATTATTTTAGAGAATTCATTTGCTGCATTCACTAGGTTGACCCGACCACTAAATATAGAACCAAGAAGACTAAAAGCATGAGGGAAAGAAGAGACTGCTTTCCCACCCCATCCCTCATTCCAAATAAAGTTTAACATAGAGGGAAATAAGATTAGTATACTCATATTAATCAGAAGTGTTGATAATTAATAGCATTAGGGAGTGCAACATGTTATTGGCCATAACGCAGGGTCCTTTCAAGCCCATTGGACTTGTCTTGGGAGAGAAGTAAAAGGAAGAATTACCATGCACCTCCCCACTCCCTCTTTTTCCACCCACCCCATGCCTCATTTTTCTGAACTAACCCTCATTTATGGATACCATCATATGTGTAAGTTGATCAACCTCTTCATTATGTGCTTGCAACACTTGAAATATGTACTTGTTCAAAGTGACTGAATAACTCTATTATGGACTAGATGAGAAAGGTGGGAATTTTAAGGAGCAGAGAATTGTAAAAGGGACCTTATAATGATTGAGGAGTCACTAAATATAATAGTGCAATGCACACCTCCCACTTTAAGTAAATGTAGATCTTGAATGACCGTTAATGCTTCAAACTTGTTATTGGAGGTAATGCCTAAACACCAAGCAAAGCCTTTTTTTTGTATTATCTTGGGATCAAATATGATCCCCATATAGACTTGGCACCCTTAGGTTTCCTTTGGATTTCTCATTGAAAAATAAAATGTGCTTCCTTATAGCTAACTTCTATTACTGGAATTCCACCTTCCTAGACCTTAGATGGCAATTAGAAGCTTGTGAAGGATTTTTGACAGAAGGCTTGTAGGTTGATGGACTAGGAGAGAGAACGTGGTTTAACCACACCTTTTATGATACACTAAAATAGTAAGTGTTGTTTGCTCTTATTCCATTGACCTATGATGTTTGTAATGCAAGACTCATACCTCGTCTTTCCATCACACCATTTATGATCGTTTTTTGTTGTAAGATAAGACAATTTCTTGCTAATTATATCTCCCTAAATAGGAATTTTGGGAAGCCTAACTAGACTTAAGTAGCTTTTAGTTTTTAGGCTTTTGGGATATGAATCCCACCATGATAATAACATATGATAGTAAAATATATTTTGGTGCCTCCTCAAAACAACAATAAATTAGGCATTTGGAGGTCTAATGATGTCTTTTCTTTAAAGATCTTGTTAAAAGTTTTCCATATACCATGGTCTAGTAATCAAACGAACTTTTAGGGGTCAATCACCTTCCCAAATTCATCTCTAAATAATTGATAAATGATGTAACTTAATCTCTAATAATTTTGTTGTATACTAATACTTAATTAAATATGTTCCTTCATTTGAACCCATCCTTATAAATCCCTAGAGTTCTTTGCCATTAGATTGACTATATAAAAATAAAATATAGATAGCAAATTCATCCTAGAAAGGATGTAGGAGAATAAAGTCTTTCCAATAATAACTTCATCTTAATTTATCCAACTTCCAACATAAAAGGTCGATAAAAAAGTGAATTTCAAGATTAGACGACCACATTTATATATCAATTTTATTACGATGTAGTATAAATTAAATTAGATATGGTACTTCATTGGTTAATAAAATATTAATTATTAACAATCAAATATTAATAATTTTCCTTTTTATAATCCTGGGTTATTTCAAGTTTACCAAATTATTTATTATAGGTAAAGATACCTCCATCTAAATTTAAAATGAACATTATTTCAATGTGCATCCAATACCATATTATGTTGGATTTTGCTAAAACAAAAAAAAATCAATAAATTAATTTATGTAAGTGTATTCAACACTATCATATTATAGGTATACTACTAAAGTACGCGGACTTATCTTGGGTGGTTCGGAATGTCCATTATCAACTTTTGACTTATCGTGGGTGGTTGGGAATGTCTATTATTAATTTTTTTATTTGCATTCGAAACGTGAATGACATGGAAAAACAATATGATATATAGGATGTGATGAATGTTGATATATTTGAATTATGATACATTATAGATTAATTAAAATTAAAATAATTGAAATATAATTTAATAATTAAAAAGGTTAATTAATAAAAAAATGGGATGTATTTATTTTAATTAAATTAAATAAATTAATTAAATTAAAGAATTATTCAACAAACAATAATAACTTAAAAATTATTTAACATAATTAAAATAGGGCATCACATCTTAAAACAAATTAAAAATTAAAACATCAACGAATAGAATTATAACAATTAAAATTATAATTAATAAAATAATAAAATAAATGAAGTATTAACCAACATAAGATGTATTTTAATTTTAATTAATAAATTAATTAAATACATATATATAGTTGATTTAAAATAAATATGTATACATACATATATAATTTTAATTAATAAATTAAACATGGCTATGTATTTTAATTTTAATTTATAAATTAACTAAAATTAAAATATTTAAAATAATTAATTAATTAAAAAAATGAATATACTTAAATATAATTAAAATTAAAACATGAAACAATTAATACAAATACATTTAATATAGGACAATTAAAAATAATCCAAAGAATTTGTCAGCTAAGCATCTCACACATCTTTATATATTTGAGAAACAAGACCAGTGTTTCAACAATTCTTTCACATCCTGAAGATGAACCATTATTACTGGTTCGAAACGTCAATAAAAAAAAATTTGAATGCGATGGATCCAGAAATAAATCTACATGAAAATGATGAATGTTAATACGTTCCAACTTCTTTTCAAAGATTTAAAAAAAAAAAAAATTATTATGCAAAAATAATCTTAAGATAAGACTAAAAAAATGAAACTGCCCCATATATCCAGTGACCAACTAGGTTATAATTTTTTTGTATTTCTATACCTATAGATGAACGGTGTGGATATAACTTTTCATTTCAATGAATTTAATAAGAAAAATAATGTCCTTTGGTTTTGCGGACAAGTCTTGTATCTAAACATTTCAGAAATTTCTTTCATTTATATCTTATCTATTTTATTTCTCAGAAATAATTTGTGAGAAATAAATAATATATAAAACAAATATATTAAACAAAAAGTTAGCCAAGCGCGTTGTTAGAAATATATCTACATTAAAAATATGGAAATGAGTCAAGGCCGCTTTGGTTTTTTTGCTTCTTTTTACCTTGCACATTGATTATTGTCACGCTCCCAACTCTTTTTTTCTTAAGTTGAGCGGGTGCAACACCGCCTAAACGACTCACCGTTTCCATGGTTGAGTGTTTTACGAACTACGCCTTCACTTTTATTAAATCTTCACTTATTAAATTACAATGTGCGGAATAACATTATAACATCATGATAAACATAATCCAAGAACAACAATGCATATAATAAAAATGCTTTTATTATATAATTGATAATTTACAAATGACCGGGAGACTAGCTCGACCGGCGTTTACAACCGGGTGGGCGCCCGCTTGTGCAAGAGCGCACGGCAGTCTGCCCGAACCACAATCGAGTCCAACGCTTTGTCCGAACGAAGGGCGCGCCGTGCCAACGCGCACGCCCGACTCCCACAACCACGCTGTAATATATATGTAACCACCGCGCCCGGCGTATCTACCACCCAACCGTGCCGGCGTTTCCACCCAAACGCGCCCGCGTAACCAACCACCCGATGCTCGTTTGCGTTCACCCGTGTTGCACGATGGTGGGCGGGTGGGTCGTCTTGCCCACACCCGGTCGTTCACCCGACGGGCGGGCGAGCACACCCGCGCCTGCACCACGATACCTCCGCGCTGTTAACCGAACTCCTGCGCTGTTCACACCTGCTGCTCGACCTGCGGGCGCATCTCCGATGCGACCTGCGGGTCTCCTCCTCAACCGTCGCACTTAGAGTTGTGCGCTTGAGCGATGAGAGTGTTCGCTTGGTTGATCGATTGATGTCCAACTCCACTAAACTCCACCATGGTTTATACACATCGTAGGAGGGGCTGTCCGCCCAGCCGACCTGCCAAACTCGTCCTCCGCCTCCACACGCTAACGCCCCGTCGTAAGGTCGGCCCGCCCATCGTGCGGGACCGCCCACCAAGCATAGAGTCGGCCCACCGGTTGGCATGTCCAACTCGTCGTATAAACACACGAGCGTTCTTCTTATTCACGCGTCCAACTCGTTGCATGAGTGGAGCGCTCTCCCATACTTAATCGATTTTCACTTCGCGGAGGGCGCGCGCCTGGGCCGCAGCATTGGGGCGCTACATCCTCCCCCACTGGAAATCATTGTCGCCCTCGACAATCCTGCACACCTAAGTACTCTTCGTTCAAACCTCGCAATCTTCCTCTTCCATCTCCAAAGTGAGTCCTCCGATTCCCAACTCTCCTCTTCCGGTGCTCCCTTCCATCTGACAAGGTACTCCCATTTCTGGTGACAACCAATACATGTAGTCCGATAACTCAGTATCTTTTCCAACTCCAAGCCTGGTTTGTCCACTATCCCAGCTGGTCCTCTCGACGGTTCAACTCTCTTTGGATGGTCTGAATCAAGCTTGCATCTCTTCAACTGACTCACATGAAAAACTGGATGTTTCATGTGCATATGGTGCAGAAGCTCCAACTTATAAGCAACCTCCCCCACTCGTTTCTCCACATGAAATGGTCCCTCATACTTTCGTGTCAGTTTGGCGGCCGTCCCTTTGGCTGGCTGAAACTGCTCTCCGGTAATCCTGAGAAACACGATATCTCCCACACTGTACTGCACATCCCGTCTTCCCCGATCAACATATTTCTTCATTCTCCTTGCAGCATCGTGCAAGCGCAACCGTGCCAACTCCAGGGTCTCCTCCCAAGCCTTCATGAACTTCTTCGCATGAGGACTCCTCATACGACCTGTAGTCTCAACAGTGTGCGGAGCAACCGACATCTGTCCATTCACCAACTCAAATGGACTGTACCCTGTTGCAGAACTCTTTTGAATATTGTAGCTAAACTGAGCAATATCCAAGAGTTCAGGCCAATTCTTTTGATCAGCCGTGACATACTGTCTCAAGTAGTCCTCCAGCAATGCGTTGATACGCTCGGTCTACCCATCTGTCTGCGGATGGTAGCTCGAACTCATCAGCAACTCTGTCCCAACTAACTTGAACAATGTCATCCAAAATCTCCCTGTAAATCGTGTATCTAGATCACACACGATACTCAACGGCATCCCCCAATACTTCACCACGTTCTTGAAGAACAGCTTGGCAATACGCTCAGCTCCACATGGTACCTTCATTGGAACGAAGACAGCATACTTGGAAAAACGATTGACAACGACCATAATCCAATTATACCCTTGAACCTGCGGTCGTGAGACAATGAAGTCCATAGAGACACTCATCCATGGCCTCTCTGGAATAGGTAAAGGCTGCAACAGTCCTCCTTGCCTCTGATTGTCCGATTTGTCCTACTGACAAATGATGCATGTGTGCACATATTCCTCCATTTCCTCCCTCATCTTCTCCCAAAAGAACCCTCTCTCCAACAATGCCAAAGAACAACGCTGCCCTGGGTGGCCAGCCCATGGAGAATCGTGGCACTCCTTCAAGAGGTGCCTCCTAAGACCAGATGTCTTTGGAACATAGAATCGGCTCCCAAAGAACAAGTAACCGTCTCGTAGAAAGAACCTGTGTGTCTTTCCCTCCTTTATTTGCTTCACTATATTCTGCGCTAAAGTATCGGTCTCCACACTTTCCTTTAGTTTGTTTTGCATCTCTTCCGACATCTGAATCCGACTTCTACTCCTTGCTGCCCGGTCTTCTCCCTCCAATGGTGCAAGCTGTCCCTTTCTGCTAAGGGCATCTGCTAACGCATTGTGTCTACACGGTCTATACTCAATAGACATGTCGAACTCTGCCAAGAAGTCCTGCCAACGAGCTTGCTTCGCAGAAAGCTTCGGTTGTGATGCAAAATAACTCGCTGCAACGTTGTCCGTCTTGACAACAAAAGGCTTCCCAATCAAGTAGTGCCTCCATATGTGAAGACAATGGATGATTGCAGTCATCTCCTTCTCATGAACCGGATACCTCCGCTCTCTATCCTGCAACTTCCAACTCTCATAGGCCACCGGATGCCCATCCTGCATAAGAACTCCTCCTATGGCAAAATCTGAAGCATCTGTGTGCACCTCGAATGGTCTCCCGAAGTCAGGTAACTTCAGTATCGGTGCTGTAACCATCCTTCTCTTCAACTCATCAAATGCCTTTTGACATTTCTCCGTCCAACACCACTTC
>APFE030852055.1:143274-172213 GCA_000404065.3 Pinus taeda
ACTAATTAGATGGTTGGTTTATTAAGTTGAAACATATTTTTAGAGAGCTTAGAGGTTCATTCTACAACCTAGTATAATGTGTAATGTTGTTTGTCTGTTACCAAAGTTGAAATTTTGCTGGTCAAAATAAAAATTTTAAAAAATCTAAAAATAAATAAATAAATAACTATAAAAAAACATTTAAATAATGTTGGCTCATAAAAAAATTTGCACATGAATAAATTAGATCCCTCTCAGCTCATGTTAGATCCGTATTTAAAATGGATCTATACTGGTATACGATGTATTTGTTTAATTGGAATTATTCATAGATGTCTAAATTCAACATGACTAATAAGCAAATCTACTAATGCTATATCTTTTGGAATAATGTATGCTCCAAGATACTGCTTACTTAAAACTATATTTGACATGAAATGTTTAGTGTAATGATGATGAGGAGGAGGTATATCATACCTTAAGAAAAGAAATTAGTTGAGATTTCTATAATCAAATAGCAAGGAGAGGAGCGTTCCGAGATCACTGTAGTTATTCTGGATGAACGTGTCAAGAAGGTTGGAAGTTTGGTAGATGTTTTGGAAATGATAAAGGATGTGAGTGAGGGTCGAACAATCCAAGAGAGAGTTCTTTTCATCTTCAATTCTCTTAGTGTCACACAACTGACAATTCTTTCTTCCCAGGATGTTTTGCAGATATACCAACACTCAGTTTCACTTTGAAGCTCATGGGAGTTAGTTCTTATCTTCACAATGTTCGTTTTCTTCTTAGAATTAGTCAAGACAAAGAAGTAATTCTAGTTAGTGAGAGTGGGGTTGATCGCCTCCTTATAGTACCTTAGATTCCTTTTCCCTCAAGCTCCTTATCATCCCAATTTGTCCTTAAATTTGGAAGTGATAGCATTTTTAATATTAACTTTATTCTCCAAGATGAGTTCCTCCTTTATCCCCCAAGTCTAAGCATCCTTGTGCCAACCCCGCTTGAGCCGAAGTTGGTGGTTTTGGCTAGAGATAAAAGCAATTTTTGAGAACCTCTTGGTTTCCATGTTATAAAGATTATTTGTATACATTAGATAGTGAAACATAGCTTTGCTTTCAATGGGGGAAAGGCTAGCTTTATTCAAGAGGATAGGATAGGGAGTATTACCTTTAATCTTGAGTTTGTATGTTTTAAATTTCTTTTGGATTGCCTTGATCTTCCTCCACAATTCTCTAGATATACTACAACCCCAAACTTCACATCCATATAAATTCACGGGGGTAATAAGAGTCTCGAATAAGAGTTTTTTTTTTTTTTTTTACTTCAAACCTAGAGATCAGACGTCTTACAATTGTTTTCAAACTCATAAAAAGTTTTCCAGCCACGAATGATTCTCGTTTCAATGCTTTAATTCCAATTGAGTTGATGATTAATTTCAATACCTAAGTATTTGAATGAAGAAAAATTCTCCAAGCAATTATTATCGTAGGTGAAATTATCATGGTTAATCTTTTTGGACTTGATTATCATGAATTTAGCCTTGTTGATATTAACAATCATACCCATCTTAGAGTAGTAATCATGGAGGATATTAAGTTGTTTTTTGAGATCCTCATGGATTTTGGCCAAAAGAACAATGTCATAAACATATAGGAGAAGAGAAATGAGAAGAGAAACGACATTCCAACGAGCTTTGTGCCAGTGCATCCTGCAACTTCTAGTCAATCTTCAAGCTTATCAATGTAAATACCAAAAACTGTAGGGGATAAAGGACACCCTTGCTTAACATCGATATTGCATTTAACTTCTTTAGTTAACTTCTTTAGATCATCCTTCATACTCTTAAGCCATGAGACAATATACCTTTGGCACTTTTCTATGATGATAATATTAGTTTAAATATTTAGTTTAAAAATATTTTTAAAATGGTTTAATATAGAAAGTAGGAGGATATCATATGGGAGAATAAGAAATATATTAAAAATACTATTACTTCCAAATTTAAGGATAAGTTATGGGATGATAAGAAACTAGAGGGGAAAATGAAGTTAAAGTATTATAAGGAGATGATCAACCCCATACTTGCTAATCAAAATTATCTTTTTGTCTTGAGTAGTGTTAAAAAGAAAAAAGGAAATGAACATTGCAAAGATAAAAACTAGTTCTCATAAGCTTCCAAGTGAAACCAGGAATTGGTCTATTCCTAAAACACCTTGGGACTAAAGAATTTGTCACCTTTGTTCTCTAAAAAAGATGAAAAATACTCTCTTAAATTGTCAGACTTTTATCACACCTGTTCTCACTTCCAAAATATTTACACTACTACCAACCTTCTTGACTTGTCTTGTTGTTAAGTAGACAAAACTATAATGATCCTTGTTCCCTTTCTTTTTGATCATAGAAATAACATATTAAAAAATCACAATTAATCTCCTATTTTCTTAAAGTGAGATAAATCACATAGTTTTTAATAAAATTTAATGATCATTATATATAAATATTTTTTTTATCAAAAATTAATTATTTTTACTATTTTTTATTTTAATATAATAAATCAATATTTTTAAAATTATTATTATTAATATTTTATAACTTTTTAATTAATAATTAATATAAATTTTGTAAAAATAGTTAATAAAAAATAATCTTATTCACAACTTTTAATTAATAATTAATTAAAATTTGTAAAAAATAGTTAATAAAAATAATCTCTAATTCACTTGTTGTACAGTTACAATGATAGAAAGACGAGTTTAAAATAAAACGTCAGAACACCCTGTACAATTAGGATGTTAACACCACATAATTGGTTTATAACATGGTGAGAAAAATGATTCTTCATACACCCAAACTCTTAAGTATGGGTAGAACCATCCTATACAATTGTCACTCACTCACCTTTAGTTTAATCTTACTTTTAATGTTATACTTCAGAAATGTTTTATCTCAAGATATGGTTTTCATATTATTAAATTCCATATAAAATAACATATAATTGTAGATCTATAATTTATATTTATATATATATATATAAATAGATTGGAATCTTAGATGGATTAATGATATTTATATAGTATTTGTTGTTATATTTAAATTTTATATTGATTAGAAAAGGAATTATATATTTTTTGCATATTGAGAAATAAATCATTAAAATGTTATAACTAAAATCTATCTAAATTTTAAATATAAAAAGAAAAAATAGGTCTTTTAAGTTGAAAACCATGTTTATATTTAAAAAAATTGAAGAAAAACTTGCAATCTCTATGTATTTGATCTATTTTCAAGTAGTGTGTAGTGCGTGTCATGGAGGCTAGGAAAGTGTGTGAGTGTGCACACATCAACTCTATGTTAAACACACATAAGTAGTTATTTGTCTCCCTCATACTAAGTAACACATCATTGAGCTTTAGTCTATTTGTTATAAGTTTTGGAGGGTTTTTTTGACATATTTTCTGGTCTAATTTGTCTAAAATTCCAAAGGAATTTGTTAGAATCACAAATTTGAGTTGTGAATTCTCCACAATCCAAGTGCCCAAGAGGTTTTTGAGGGCCTTGAATCCATATATAAAGTCAAGAAACAATTTTAGGCAACAAAGATCAAGTTTTGAGCAAAAAAATTTCACTGGATTCCAACCAAAAACTTAAAACATATAATGTTAAACAATTTTAGGCAACAAAGATCAAGATTTGACCAAAACAAATTCACTGGATTCCAGCCAAAAACTCAAAAAATATAATGTTTCATAACATCCATCATTAAAATGTTACACAATTGCCAAATCCATATTTTTCTTTCCATTTTTTCCTATTAAAATAATTACTTTTAATTATTTTATACAATATTTTAATTATAAAGAATATCGAATATTTTTACATATATATTTTTTAAATATATATATTTTCAAATTAATATAAGTTTAATATATCATGTATAAATATAACCTAAATCAAATAAAACTAATAACATTCAAAACATTAAAATAATAATAAAATTTATTCCTTATTAATAAAATAAATAATTGATTAATTATAAACGTAAGAATTTAAATAATTGACTATGAACCTAACAAGAATATCCCACTCCGAATTAAGTCAATTTAAACATCCTTGTCACAGATAAGATGATTTCATGGTAAAAATTCCTTGCTCGATGAAATATGATAAATAAGAAATAAAAATACGACAGCTATTTAATAGTAAAAAATAAAAATACGGCAGATCTTTAACTTATTAAATTGTAAACGTTTTTTTAGCCTATTCAATATATTTTTTTAAAAAGGGGTGCGTCCCAGAAAAAGCGTTATTCATATATCGTAGTTACATTTACATCAGGGTTGTTTCATCGCAATTTATTGTGTTCCATTTACGATTAGATCTGAGTAAAAAAATTATTATTAAACTCTCCTAACCACTCAACATAACATTGACTGACAAATATTATTCCATATATTTCGTATTGAATTTTTATTATAAATCTCGATGTTGTAAAATAAGTTTATACGCACAATATTAATCTAGTGCACTACACTATTTTTAGGTTGAGCTGAATGACATTCATTCCATTGCTCGCGAATGTGGTCTACCTACATCTTCCCATCACAAAAATCATTTTTTGGCGTAAATAAAAGTTTTGGCTTGTGAGTTTCTGGTGGCATCTGATCTACAACTCGGAAGCTTCTGCGTTTAAATTTTTTAATGATGAAAATAAATTCAACACCAATATTATTTCATTTTGAGATAATCAATGCCTCACATAATTAACATTACTAAACATCTAACAAAATATACATATAATAACAACAACAGAACGTCATCCCACCGAATCTTATAAGCTCAAAAATTGAGATCATTTCTAACTATCTAATAAAATTTTAAAATTTATTTAAAATAAAATAAAATAAATAATTAAAAAAAGAATTATACATAAATTTATCTTCATGCCAAAAAAATACGAACAAAATAATAGACCAAAATGGATTATATATGTTCAACAAGTACATACCAAAAAAATACCTTCAAAATAATAGACCAAAATGGATAATATATGTTCAACGAGTACATAATAATAATAAAACGATGCCAAATTTAAGGTGGTTATTTCAAACATACAGTTTAAGGTGAGTAAGTTTTCACCAAAAATAACAAAAATTTTAAAAGATTTTGATAAAATGTGATTGAAATTTTGGGAAATTTGAGTTATAATGGTCAAACTTAAAGATCAAGATTTTTAGTGCTTTAAGGATTTTTGATGAAATCAATTTCCATCATTAAAAGCACAATTCAAACACTATTTAAAAAAAAAAAAAAAACTTAAATTTGAGAGAAAATAGGTCCTCCAAATAAAATTGTCACCTCATTAAACAAAGCCCAAAATGTGCTGCACAAAAGATAAAAATGTTCTATTTAGATATAATGTCTTTTATAAGGTAATCTACGTGATGTTTCGTTTAGATATAATGAGTTCTACTAGGTAATATGTTTATTGAGCTATGCTCATTCTACAACCGAGTGTGAAGGATGTGTAAGTATGTTTGTGCTCAAGTTGGAGTGACATGTGTCCCTATTAAAGTAAACATAAAATATTCTCTAAATAGAAAAGGAATATCGGCTATAATAAAAAGAAAAAGAAATATGCTATGCATGTTTAATTAGTTGTCCACAACCTTAATATAATGTCATGTAAAGTAATTAGAAATTCAAAAAATAAGCAATTAACACTTTTAAAAAATATTTTAACATGCTATATCAACTTCATATATATCTATTTATAGAAAAAATGTTAAAAGAAAATGTTTTAATATACTGATAAAATGGCTCATTGCACATGATATGTAATCTCTATAACATTCAAAAATACAATTTCAACGATAAAAAATTACACATGATTTTTTACACTCTAAAATAGATACAAATTAATATTACATCAATACTCTCTCTCTCTCTCTCTCTCTCTCTCTCTCTCTCTCTATATATATATATAATAAAATTATATTTAAAAACAATTTATTAAACTAGAGAATAGAACCTCTATTTAACTTTAGTTTTCCTTTTTAATAGATTTTTTTTTTAATATTTATATTTATTAATTTTAATAATTTAAAAAATTAATAACATGGTATTCCGTTATTGACTCTAAGGAGGACAAAGCTTGTTTCAATTGACGGAAGGAAGATGTAACCAAGGTTGGAAAATGGATTTTTCTTTACCCGTCACATAATTTTTTTTTGCCGTTTTGGGCCTTTATGTTTCCATCAAGAAACGTTATGTTTAAAATTTTACCCTTCAAAAGTGATGCTTTGATAATAAATTAACCCTTCATCCATAAATGTTTGATTAAAAAATTACCCTTAAGAAACACACTTATGTTAAAAAAATTCACATATTTATCATAAGAAAAATAACAAAATGACCATATCTCACAAATAATTTATTGAATTCTAAATCTTGGTTTGAAATTGCATAGAACACTCACAAATCATAGTAAAATCACCATAACCTTGAAATCAAATTCTTGACCCAAACATGCCATTACATTTTTATATATGACATACGATTAAAAAGATCTTATGTGACTATAATATATAAAATGACAACCAAAATAAAATTATTGAATGTTCTCAATAAAAATTCAAAAGTAGATTAATTAATATGATTTATACTAAGATTTACATAATTAATATATACCACTGGATCTAAAGATAAAGTATATATTTTAGCATTGCTGGGATCATGAGATATACACTAATATTAACAAGAAAGAAATCATAGTATCTTAACTTTAAAAAAAATTAAAAGACTAAAATTATAACAAATGGACATTATGGATCTCTTACTATCATGTTATAGGATTATGTTTTGATTTCCTCCTCTATTATTACATTCTCCAAGAAAAAATACTTATAATTATTAAATGTGATAAAATCATGAGTTGATGAAATCTTTCTTTCTATTTATCATTGAAATTTAAATAAATCAATATAGATATATATTATTGTACATATATAAACTACTAAAATACCTACATACGTACATATATAAACAACAAAATCAACGTGTATCAAAAGCAATATTGAATAAAATCATAAGAAACTCACTCTAATATTCCTTCTATGAGACAAGGAGCTTTTGCATTCATCATACATCTCATTCGCCATGTTCATTCTCCATCCACCTTCCCTCACTACATGGATCATGTTAGTCATTGGGACTCCCAAAACCAGAGTGCCATGAAAACACAAATCATGTCACAAACATGTGTTCCAGCATATGTTATAAAAAGAGCACATATATCATACGACCACACCACTGTTGATCAACACTATAAAGTTGCACTTGGCTGGCCAGAAGAGGAAAAAAGATAGAGATAGACCAACTATTTTTCCTTAGGTACCAATTATCAATTTGGTTTCACATTTAAGGGATTGAAGGTTGTGAATCTCCCAAGTCATAATCAAAAGCACGTAATACTCTCAGTGTCATTTTCTTATAAACTCAATTTCCAAAACATAAAAAAAAATGATGAATAAAACATTCAAGATCTAAAACCTTAAAAAGAACATGATTAGTAATGCATCCACAGGCAAGATGACCCTACCAGAGTAGGTGAGTAACTAACTACTCCAACCATATGTACACTTTCATTGATAAACTAGAAATTGCACCTATCTCTCACAACTTATTAGTGCCTATGAGGCCACTGAAACTTGCTAGGTAACTTGACACACCACTCTCTTCACCACTGGGTCATTTCCCCATTGGTTACTTCACTTGTTTTCTTACTTCCCTTTTTCCCCAATTATTCCATGAACTCATCCAAGTGGACATTTTTCCATTACCCAAACCAGCAAAATTTTTATCTCATCACCTCTCCTACATTCTCTAATATTTGCACCCAAAATACCATATTCCTAGACAAATGTACATAGTCCACTCCACTAGTAGCACTCTTCTTAATAGCACTCTTTCGAGCCAAAACAACACATATATTATGCATATGTGGACTTAATCGATGAATATTTTTCAGAACACATGTAAAGAAATGTATTGTTGAATATTTTAGACTACAATCACAAATTGAAATAAAACCAAGAATGTCCTATTTCACAAAACTCATTTAAGGCCAATGCCTCTCAAATTCCAATCCTTCCCCCACCCCTCCTTTCTCTCTCTTCTTAAAAGAAAGAGAGACATATTCTAAAATAAGTGAGATTACCATGAACTAGAATGTAACATATCCCTATTTTGATGCCCTTATGAATTTAAAAAATAAACTATTACAAAATGAACTATTGCTTACTTAATTAAGGGTAATAAATTGAAAATATGAAAAATATATGACACATGAATCACAACCCATTTATTTTAATGATTGTCTTGCCAAAATATATATATATTAGAAAATAAGAACATATATATTTGTTAAAAAATAAAAAATAAATTATGAATTCACTAAAAAGTTATTTATAAAGATAAATATATAAATTTTACCAACATCACTACCATCTTTAAAAAATGATTTTAATATCTATCTCGCTACTCATCCCAAAACTAAATTAAAAGTCTAACATTTTGTAACATCTAAACGACAATTTCACATGTAAAGAAAAAAAATTAATGTATTACTCCTACAAACCTAAAGACTATAACAAACAGTCCATAGATAATATGCACACATACAAAATGTAATTAATGACAATTACGAAGGTGATCACCGATCGTATATAACTGCACTTCAGTCTTTAATATTCAGGTGGATGAATAAGAAAAGGGGTACTCTGGAATTAATGCATATCTTTATTCACATCCTAGCTTGCTTGGTTAGCTATCGCATGTGCTAACACACGACGAGACCAAGGCATGGCACGGGTGTCCTATCCTGCCAAGTGGTTTGATTCAGCACTGCCGATCTTCTGCGATTGATCTGACGGTGAGAAAAGTCTAGAGTCTAATCCTCTAATCAATTTCGTGCCTTCGAACCTCGGGTGGCTCATTATCGTTGCTGCTTGGACCTTTTGCACTACTCTGCGGTGGCTAAGGTTCTTTTTTATATTCATTCTAACACAAGGTGTGCCCTGGCTTGAAAGGGAGTTGAAAGGGGCGCCTCCGAGCACAGGTATGATAGAAATCTTAAGTTCTGAATGTTTAATGGCTCGGCCCTGAGGGTTTTGGCATTACTGCATAGTTGTGAATTTTAAAATTGTTCTAAAGTTTGACACTGTTTCACGGGTATGAACTTGGAGGAGGCAAAGATAGCAGATGACAACCAGCTCTCTCACATACTAAGAAAAGGTAGATTGCTTACCACGACCATACTGCCTATTACAATCTCTATTTATTATGATTTTACTATTGGTTTATGATTTATCACCTCGACCTCCAAATTGTCAATAAACACTCCTTCATTCTTGCAGGTTTTCTCTTCAGCATGGGGACACCGCTATACTAGGTAAGAAACAATAATGCATTAACTGATTACTTACTGTTATACCGGAAGAGTTTTCGCCTGAACTGACTATTACTAAATTCATGGCCTTCTTTTGTAGGTAAGCAATCTTATGGGAAATCTAAAGTTTGGGTTTGCGAACTTTGAGTTCGTAAGGGTTTATAATCTCCTAGTCATTTCCCATGTTGGTGCCATGATCTTGATAGACTGTTTCGACCTGTCTTTGCAGAGTTGCATGGAGGGTTTTACTCCTTAGGGCTTTTAGGTTAAGTCATGCATGCTTGATGTTGATTTTAAGTTAATCCCTTGACAAGTTCAGCTGTCGAATACTCTACTCTTATTTTGTTTATAAATTTTAAATGTATCGAGGTATGATTGGTTTTGAGGTTTTCTTCTTAATGGCGCATAAGATTAAACAATGCCTCTGGGTAGCCTTTAATACATTGTTAAGTTATTCTGAATTGATAATTTCTACGAAAAGCTATTATATGCAATGGTTAGAATTTGATACTTGTTAAAATTACTCTGAATTGGTAATTCATATGGATTGTTATTATACGAAATGGTTATTGTGATACACATTTCGTTTTATTATTACCGAATTTCAGGTCCCGCAACCTTATTCCTATATGCACAATATAGTATATTCTTTTAATTATGAATAGATATATTAATTCTAGATGTGAGGTTCTGGCTAAGTTGCTTGGAAGTTTACTGTGTAAGCATGCATTTCATCCATTAAATAGAGTTTTATGGGGAAAGTCTATCCCGAGGGTTTTTACAGTTAAGGTATATATATTGATTTGTTCTTATTTGACTCAGCATAAAGGAAAATCCTGACATGTATTCAACTTTTCAAACTGTTGTTTTGATAACGTTTGTGCTTATTCCAGAATCTATTAAGAAAGATGTTTGCATATCTCTTGTTTACCTTTAGGTTATATTTAGTAATGCCACCTAGAACTCATCTCCTATTTCAGACCCGTAATGACTTCCCTTATGTTCATCATATAACTCAGGATTTTGACACAGAGGTGAATCCTCTATTTTTTATTTAATTGCTTAACCTGTAAGTTAGCTATAAAATCTGAGATCTATCATCTTTAATAACATTCTATTGTTTGATTCATATATCTAACCGGTAAGTTAATCATAACGTCTGCAATCTAACATTCTTGACAAAATTACATACTACACATTTATGACCCTGTATGTCTAGAATAAAATATACAAACTAGCACTAGATCTTGGAGGTTCTTTATATTATTTACCTGTCATCCTGCAAACAATAATGATAAAAATAATACTTTTCAGAAAGTCTCTCCTCCCAGCCACCAGTCTGGAAATCACATCCAAACTCCCCTCGAGCACTTTCTCCTTTCCGCGTTGGATTATATCTAGTTACAGTTAGTACTAAGTACTTTGGGACTACTATCTAGCCTCCATCTCAGTAATCTCTATTAATTGTCTTGGGCAACATTCCCATTGGTTTCTTTCACCTAGCTCTAGGAGAGATTTTCCCTTTTCTTTCCCCTCTCTATATTTCCTTTTTTTTTTAGGTAGAGGGTTAACTGTTTCTTGGTAACCATTTCTTTTAACTAAATCAAAATACTTTTATTCTGTTAAAGTAATGTTACCACTAATTTAGCTAATCACCAGATAACCATAATAGATGTTTCCTGGTCTTTCAAACTCAATCATTTAATGTTAAATATCAAAATGAATTAACACTTAATTTAAACATCCAGTAAAGATTTACTTAATAATTCTCAGTAATTTTAAATGCCATTTTTGGAGTGTTACATCTCCCCACCCATATGAGGAACACCGTCCCTGGTGTTCTCTCTTACTTTAGAAAATAATGTCGGATAAGCTTTTCGCATAAATTCCTCCTCTTCCCAGGTGGCCTCTTCCGGGCCAAAGTGCTTCCATTGCACTTTAACCTCAGTAATGGATCGCTTCCGCAAGTTAGTTTCTCTCTGATCGAGAATACACAGAGGTTCAGGTAGGAACTCTCCTTCTGGTTTGACCTACACCACAAAATAAACAGTTACATTCTGTTTTGTAAAAAAAAAAACTAAACGATATATCCGGTCTTATCTATTAAACTGTTTACCTGAATGTCCTCCGAGTCAATAATGTATTGAGGGTTATACATATACTTTTTTAGTAATGATACGTGAAATACATTGTGGACCTGAATGTGGCTTGGTAGCGCAAGCTTATAGGCCACTAGTCCAACTCGTTCCAAAACTTGAAAGGGGCCACAGTATCGGGATGCTAATTTAGCACAACCTTGCCATTGTAATGAAATTTTTCGGGGCTTCACTCTTAAATAAATGTGATCTCCTGGTTGAAATTCCCTGTAGGTCCTCTTTTTGTCTGCATACATTTTCTGCTTGTCTAGGGCTACCCTTAAATTTTGTTGAATCTTCCTCATTGTCTTCTCCATTTCTGCTAGCATGTCAGGACCCAATGTGAACTTATTAACTAGGTTATTCCAGTCTATGGGCACTCTGCACTTTCTCCCATACAACACCTCGAAGGGGCTCATGCCTAGCGACTTGTGGTGTCCGCTATTATATGCAAACTCTACTAAATAGAGGTAATCCTCCCACTTGTGTCGATGTTGCATTACAAACATGCGTAACATGTCTTCCAGTGCTTGGTTTACTCGTTCGGTCTATCCATCCATTTGGGGATGGTAAGTGGTACTAAATTAGACCTGAGTACCTAAACCCGAAAAGAGAGGTTTCCAAAAGGTGGAAGTGAATTTCACGTCCCTATCTGAAATTACTACGTTGGGTATCCCATGTAAGTGAAAAATTTCCTTCATAAATATGTTTGCAATTTCTACGGTTTTGTATGTGGACTTCACCAATATGAAGTGAGTTGTTTTACTCAACTTGTCAACTACCACCATAATAGAATCATCTTTCTTTCTTGTGCAAGGTAAGCCGGTAATGAAATCTAAGGATATAGTCTCCCATTTCCATTCTAGAATGGGTAATGGTTGCAACAGCCCATCAGGTACCAGCTGACAGTCCAAACATTTAGATAAATATTCTGTAATATCCTTCCTCAATCTGGGCCAAAAGTACCATTTCTTGATGGCTGAAAGCATTTTTTGATAGCCAGGATGACCAACACAAGGCTTCATGTGAAACTCATCCAATCCAAAGAGTTTAACCGAGCTTTGGTTAGGTACATAAATTCTGTTCTTAAAAGTAAGGAGATTATCAGAATTTATTTCAAATTCTGATTTTTCATTTTTCAGCAAAGCTTCTTTTGTTTGTTGCCAAAGGAAGGAATACTTTGGGTCTTTGTTAACTACTTCTTTTATGATTTCAGGGATGTTTGAACTTACTTGGCTCATTTGAACCTCATAGATACAATGTAACTTCCTGCTTAGTGCGTCAACCACATGAGTTTCCTTCCCTTTTAAATGTTTCATTTCAAAATCAAATTCACTTAGGAAGGTTGTCCATCTAGTCTGTCAAGCACTCAAGCTAGACTGAATATCGTTGTTCGTATTCATTCAACTTTCAATATTCGTAAGCAATCAATTTTCCCTTTTGTGTCAGCACTCCACCAATGCCCTCCTTGCTTGCATCTGTGGAATCCACGAAAGACTTTTCTGGATCAACCACTTTTAACACTGGTGTGATGGTGAGCAGGCGTTTTAGTTTTTCAAAACTCTGCTGACATTCTACTGTCCAGTGGAAAGCGTGCCCCTTTTTCTATAAGGAGGTCATTAGAAAGGCTATTTTTGAGAATCCCTCAATGAATCTACTATAATACCCGGCTAATCCCAAGAATGATCGGATATCAGCGACATTCTTTGGGGCTGTCCATTCCATAATTGTTTTGATCTTTTCTGAATCCTCTGCAATGCCATCTGCTGATATAACGTGACACAAGTATTGGATTTGATCTTTGAAAAAATCACATTTCATGAATTTGGCATTTAACCGATTTTCCCTTAATGTTTGCAATACTATTTCAGATGTTCTTTATGCTCCTCCAAATTTTTGGAATATATTAAGATATCATCAATGAAAATTAGCACAAATTTATCGAGGTAGGGCTAGAAAATACCATGCATTAAAATCATGAATGTGGTTGGGGCATTGATAAGGCCAATCGGAATACCACGAACTCGTAGTGACCATAGCGCGTGCGGAATTTTGTCTTGTAAATATCTTCCTCCTTTATCCTTATTTGATGATAGTGGGATCTTAAATCAATTTTCGAAAATACCTTGACTCCCTGTACCTGGTAAAAAAGATCATCAATACGTGGTAATGGATACTTGTTCTTGATAGTAAGCTTGTTTAATTATCGATAATTAATGCATAACCTCAGGTTTCCATCCTTTTTTCGTATGAATAAGATAAGGGCTCCCTAAGGAGACACATTGGGTCAGATATACTTTTTATCTAAAAACTCCTGCAATTGCATTTTGATTTCTTTTAATTCAAGTATGCTTATGCGATAAGGGGCTCTGGATATAGGGGCTGCACCCGGAATTAATTCAATAATGAAGTCAATGTCACGCTTTGGTGGTAGACCCAAAATTAATTCTGGAAACACATCAACGAATTCCTGAATAACAGGAATATTTTCCAGAGAAGTCATCTTATTTTTAGTGTTTGTGAAGCCCACCTGAACAACATATATTTGAAAACCCTTTTTAATACATTTTCCTAACTGACTAGTTGTAATGGGACGTAACTTGGTATTAGTTTTAATGCCTTGGAGTTCCTCCCTTTTGCCTGATTTGGCAATAAAATTAACATTTTTCTTTTTGCAGTCCACCAAGGACCAACACTTTTCTAACTAGTCCATCCCGATTAGTATGCTATAAGAACCCAAAGGCAATATATTAAGATCTATGTAAATTGGTTGCCCTGAAATCATTATGGGGCAACGTTGTGTCCTTGCAGTTAACTTTCCTTTTTTTCCCGTGGCTAGTTGAACTAACCATGGTTTTGAAAATTTACTGCTTGGCAAATGACATTTATCTACCACCTTAGGACTAACGTAGCTTAAGCTAGCGCCTAAGTCAAGTAAAACAGAGACAGGTTGCTTAGAAATCATACCTTCACATTCGATAATGGTGGGTTGAAATTCTGTCTGATGATCATCCAGGGCAACATTAATTCTCGGCATGCTCCTTGCCACGTCTCCCACCGTAGATGCTTCTTGCATGTTTGATAATTGTTCTGTTCTTGCTTTATGTAGACAATTTTTGTAATAGTGTGCTTCTCTGCATCCCTAGCACTGTAGTGGTGGTTTGGTTTGTGGGTTGTTTACAGATTTAGCAACTCCTTCCAAATGTTTGTTTTCTGGATAAGCCATCTTGGGTTGATTCCTGGCTTGAAATCTGCTGAGGGGTTTTTTTTGTACGCTTCTACTACCTACAAATCTAGAATGCTTACTTGGAGGTAGACTTCTTCCTTTCTTGTTTAAATTCCCCTTGGATCCTTCATTCTTTTGTTTCATTTGTTGATAAAATATGCGGGCTTTCCACACAGTGTCATCCATTGTCATGGGGTAATCAAACTCTAATTTCTCTTTCATAAAATTGGGCAAACTGATGATAAAGCCCTGAATTTTGGCCTTTTCTTCTTGCATGTAAGGCACATAACGTAATAGGGAGGTAAATAATGTTACGTACTCATCCATGGTTAAGGTTCCCAACCTTAACTCATGGAATTCCTTTTCTTTCTCATCCTAATAACGCTCCGTTAAATACTTATCTTTGAAATGCTTTTGGAATTCTTGCCAGGTAAATTCCTCTTCATTGATTTTTTTTACTGTTTTGATTTCTTCCCACCACAAGATGGCTTTTCCTCTTAACTGATAAACTGCTAATCTTGCTTTTAGTTTATCTGTGTACTCATAAATCTGGAAATATTTTCCCATGTCAATGAGCCAGGCTTCTGCTACCACTTCTGATTCCCCTTCAAAAAGTGATGGCTTAATCTTTTTTAGCTCACCTTGCAATTCAATTTTCTTTCTTTTTGTTCTTCTTTGGTCGGACACATTGTCTGAGCACCCTTCTTCATCTTCCCTCAACTTCTCAGCAGATTCAGGATTTTCCTCTCCATGCTGCGTTGTTGGTGTCTTTTCTCGGTCCTCAACACTGGGATCTGGATGCCTCTGATTATATCTATTGGATAGACTTCGTAATATATTTTCTTGTTCTTTGCGAAGTCTTTCATTATCTGATATTAAATTCATCATTTCAGCATGCAACTGTTGAACAATTTCTAATAATGTTGCATTAGCCTGTTGTGATTTTCGCCCGGTTGTATCCATATATCAGGATTAGCATTTACATATGTAGTACCGGGTGCATCACTTGGTTGAGGGCTCCCTTGTGTTTTTCCCTGTCTCTTTTGTTGGTGTGATTCTTTAATTATTAACTGTTTCACACATAAATTGATTTAGTTACACAAAAAACTGAAGCAAAAATTATTTCCTGTTCATGACTATTCCCCAAAAAGACTGAGTGTCCGAACCTAAGCTCTGATACCATTTGTAACATCTAAACGACAATTTCACATGTAAAAAAAAAATTAATATATTACTCCTACAAACCTAAAGACTATAACAAACGGTCCATAGATAATACGCACACATACAAAATGTAATTAATGACAATTACAAAGGTGATCATCGATCGTATATAACTACACTTTAGTCTTTAATATTCAGGTGGGTGAATCAGAAAAGGGGTACTCTGACATTAATGCATATCTCTATTCACATCCCGACTTGCTTGGTTGGCTATTGCATGTGCTAACACGTGGTGAACAACCTCACCAAGGTGTGGCACCAGTGTCCTATCCCGCCAAGTGGTTTGATTCGACACCGTCAATATTCTGCCATCAATCTAATAGTGAGAAAAGTCTAGAGTCTGATCCTCTAATTGATTTCGCGCCTTTGAACCTTGGGTGGCTCATTATCGCTGATGCTTGGACCTTTCGTGCTACTCTGCAGTGGCTAAGGTTCTTTTCTATATTCACTCTGACACAAGGTGTGCCTTGGCTTGAAAGGGAGTTGAAAGGGGTTCCTCCAAGCACAGGTATGATAGAAATCTTAAGTTTTGAATGTTTAATGGCCCGACCTTGAGGGTTTTAGCATTACCACGGAGTTTCCAATTATAAAATTGTTCTGAAGTTTGACACTGTTTCACAGACATGAACTTGGAGGAGGCAGAGATAGCAGATCGCAGCCAGCTCTCTGACATGCTGAGAAAAGGTAGATTGCTTGCCACGACCATAGTGCCTGTTACAATCTCTATTTATTATGATTTTACTATTGGTTTATGATTTATCACGTCGACCTCCAGATTGTTAATAAACCCTCCTTCATTCTTGTAGGTTTTCTCTTTAGCATGGGGACGCTGCTATACCAGGCAAGAAACCCTAATGCATTAATTGATTACTTACTGTTATACTGGAAGAGTTTTCGCCTGAACTGACTATTACTAAATTCATGGCCTTCTTTTGTAGGTAAGCCATCTTATGGGAAATCTAAAGTTTGGGTCTGTGATCTTTGAGTTCGTAAGGGCTTACAATCTCCTGGGGTTCATAGGTTGGCGCCACGATCTTGATAGACTGTTTCGACCTATCATTGAAGAGTTGCATGGAGGGTTTTACTCCTTAGGGTTTTTAAGTTAATTCATGCATGCCTAATGTTGATTTTAAGTTAATCTCTCAACAAGTTCGACTGTCGAATACTCTACTCTTATTTTGTTTATCAATTTTAAATGTATCGAGGTATGAATGGTTCTGAGGTTTTCTTCTTAATGGCACACAAGATTAAACAGTGCCTCTGGGTAGCCTTTAATACATTGTTAAGTTATTTTGAACTGATAATTTCTACGGAAAGATGTTATATTTAATGGTTAGCATTTGATACTTGTTAAAATTACTCTGAATTGGTAATTCATATGGATTGTTATTATATGCAATGGTTCTTGCGATACATGCATTTCATTTTATTATTACCGAATTTCAGGTCCTGCGACCTTATTCCTATATGCACAACATATAGTATATTCATTTAATTGTGAATAGATATATTAATTTCGTATGCGAGGTTCCGGCTAAATTGCTTGGAAGTTTACTGTGTAAGCATGCATATCATCCATTAAATAGAGTTTTATTGGGAAAGTTTATCTTGAGGGTTTCAGTTAAGGTATATATATTGATTTGTTCTTATTTGACTCAACGTAAAGGAAAATCCTAACATGTATTCAACTTTTCAGATTGTTATTTCAATAATGTTTGTGCTTATTCTAGAATCTCTTGAGAAAGATGTTTGCATATCTCTTTTTTACATTTTAGGTTATATTTAGTAATGCTACCCATAACTCATCTCGTATTTCAAATGGGTAATGACTTCCCTTATGTTCATCATATAACTCAGGATTTTGACAAAGAGGTGAATCCTCTGTTTTTGATTTAATTGCCTAACCCGTAAGTTAGCTATAAAATCTGAGATCTATCATATTTAATAACATTCTATTGTTTGATTCATATATCTAACTAGTAAGTTAATTATAACGTGTGCAATCTAACTTTCATGACAAAATTGAATACTACACATTTATGACCCTGTATGTCTAGAATAAAATATACAGACTAGCATTAAATCTTGGAGGTTCTTTATATTACTTACCTTTGACCTGCAAACAATAATGATAAAAATAATACTTTTCAGAAAGTCTCTCCTCCCAGCCACCAGTCTGACAATCACGTCAATACTAAGGGCCTAGGGACTACTGTCCAGCATCTCAGTACTCTCTGTTGACTGTCTTGGGAAATCTTCCCACTGGTTTGTTTCCCCAACTCTAGAAGAGATTTTCCCTTTTCTTTCCCATCTATATTTCCCTTTTTTTAGGTAGAGGGTTAAATGTTTCTTGGTAACCATTTTTTTTTAACTAAATCAAAACAGTTTTATTCTATTAAAGTAATGTTACCACTAATTTAGGTAATCACCAAATAACCATAATAGATGTTTCTTGGTCTTTCAACCTCAATCATTTAATGTTAAATATCAAAATGATTTATCAATTAATTTAAACATCCAGTAAAATTTACTTAATAATTCTCATTAATTTTAAATGCCATTTTTGAAGTATTACACATATATTAAAAGTTTTCTGAAAAAAACAACTTTAGAAACTTAACTTAAAACTTACCTGACAATATTAATCACTCATGTAAATAGCTAATTTCTAATACTATTTGATTTGATTGGATCAAATAATTTATCTAATATTATAATAAAAATAAAACAATATAAATATAATTAAACTCAAATAATTATGAAAAATAAAACAAAACCCAAAGAGAGAGTAAGAACACAACACACATAAAAAGAAGAATTGATATGTTTCAAAAAAAGGACATAAGAGGTTATCACAAATTAACAAAAATTTCACATTATTTCAGAAATAATAAATTAGAAATAGAATTGAAAGCGTACCTATCTTTGTTTAGAATAAAACAAAATAAAAATAGTAAAACCTTTTACGAGGACGAAAGTCTACTACATACCTGAAGATAGTCATTTAATGATAGAATGAGCCATCTTAGTAATTGATTTTCTGTTTATAATTATCTTGTAAATATTAAATTTGAAATAGAATAATGAATTTATTTAAAAAAAGAAAAGAAAAAGAAAGAAATCAATTACAAAATGAAAAACGTAAACGTAGTACTTACTTGAAGATCAAGTTACTGATGATCGAGTGAGCTCTCTCTGCTCCATTACGCTGCCATTAGATTTGTAGTGTTGAATAGCAAAAGGTGACTTATTATCGTCCAATGAGTTCTCTCTTTGCTTCCGTGACGTGCTATTAAATTTGCACTGGGTGTTTGAATAACAAGGAAACATCCATTTAATTTGTTGAGGGCAAATCAAACCAGGGATGAAGCGAAATGAAATAATTATTCATAAAGATAAATAAACAAAAAAATTAATATAGAAATATTTGAAAGAGTAGTTTCGACGTAAATCACATGCATGTAGATTATATATAGATCTTAGATAAAGAAATATTCACCTTAAATCTTACCAAGTTCTTTTTATCCCGGGGACGAAGCTAAACCTCAAACCTCAAACTCTGTCAAGATATTTATGGCTAAATTTTCAATAAAAAAGAGATTTACTAATTAAAAAAAAAACAAACAAATTATGACAAAGAAGTAAGATTAGCTGTTAACCAAAGGAATAAATATATCTCCTCTATTGGACCATTTAATCTATATTGAATATCAAATCATAAATTGAAATATTAAAATAAGTCATAAATATAAATATAATAATAATGCTATAAACAAAATACAAAAACAAAATTTAAATTGCACTGCATTTATATGCAATCCACATCTGAATAAAATAAATAGAAATTCAGTGAAAATAAATAAGTCGAATTAGCCTTTAGCTTCGCATTAGGAAGAGGCCACGAGGACAAACCTAGAACAGGCTAGGTCGTTTTCAGATTTTTTTGGAGATTCACCCAGGGTAATTTCTTAATATTTTGATTTGCCCCTAGGACAATATCCCCTTCTTATATTCATACAATTTCGTCTTTTTTTCTTCATTCCCTTTTTTAATTATCTGGCGGTGGCGGTGGTATTTTGTAGCTCTAAATTAAGACTTTCGGTGTTTGTTTTTCTTCATCAGGTCAGCCATCTCCGCTGCTGTCAATGGCTGCGAGGTTTAGTTGCAAAGCTGATGGCTGTTGACCACTGGAGCCTTGAAGTAACTTTTCAAGTGTCCCGGTTAAACATATCGTTCCCAGATAGCTAAGAGGCGTTGTTGCTGGTGTTACCATTACCGCACGGCCCCTTCTGTTTTGATGCTTCCATCGAAATATTGACTAGCAGATGTTTCACGGCTTTGTTTTCATTTTAAAAAAGCAGTGATAAAAAATGGTTGAAATATAATTTCAAACTGCAGCAAAGAAAAAAAAAATTAACAGCAAATTGTTTTTTCTTTACCTTTGCGATGCAATCTTATTGCATAAATCGCATACATGCCTTGGTTCCATCCACTACATTTTGTGTTACCATGTTGCGATGCGATCTGATCGCAAATCGTAAAATCGCTCCCATATGTTCGTGCTCCATTTTCTCTAATCGCACATCTCATTTTTAAACTGATATTTACGGTCAGCCATCCAATTAAAATCAAGGTTGATATACAGTGACGTGAAGTGAAAGTTACATTTTGATTGCAGTTTTTGTCAGTAAAACAGTAAACGTAATTTACTGTGCACTGTTAAACGTTGGTAAGATTTTAATTTTATTGTTTTTTATTATTCACGGGATTATGGCATAGTTAATATGCATTGTTATGTTTCGTTGGTTTTTTTTGGAGAAGAGAGGTGAGTGAAGAACGCAGCAGCGAGTATGTGAAAAATACACAACAGTGTAAATGTAATTTTCCTTTTGTAATGCACAACAGTGCATGGAAGTTTTTCGTTGTTGAAATGAAATATGCAGCAGCGTGAATGAAACAAAAAGGATTTTTACACAAGCAGTGTAAATTTTTTGGGATAGACAGAGTAATTTTTTGTGTGGAACTGAAGCATTCCTGTGTAATCCCTTTGATAGAGGAAGACCAATCATTTTGTAACAACAGTTTTTTTTATGAATACAAAGGTTTTTGTTTGTATGTGTGAACTCTGTTCTCAGAAAACAATTTTAGTTTCCGTTGTGACAGAGCATTGTTCTCTGTTAATCTTTGTTTGGAATTATAAAAAATTGCCAACATTGGTATCAGAGCTTGTGTCAAAGAAGCTGAATGAAGGATTTCTTGCTGGAGAAGCTCACCAGAGTGAAGACTCAATAAAGAAGAATCCAAGGTATTTCTCAAGTTTTTTTTTGTTGCTGTTGAAGACACTCAGTGATTTTTAAATACACAGTCAAGTATTTGAAGCATAGTTTAGAGTGCAAGAATGGTTGGCTTCAGCATTAGCACTAGCAATAACATGGGTATCTGTAATACCCAGCGCCCACAATTTAATGGAAAAAACTATGACTATTGGGCAATAACCATGAGAGCCCTGTTTGCCTCACAAGACTTATGGGAATTTGTTGAGGATGGTTTTAAAGAACCAACAGATGAAAATGAGTTTAATAATTTAACTAAGGCAGAGAAAGAACGTTTGAAGAGTTATAAGAAGAAAGATTATAAAGCCCCCCTCTTCTTATATCAAGCAGTGCATGAGAGTGTGTTTCCAAGGATTGCAGCAGCCAAGACATCCAAAGAAGCATGGCAAACTCTCAAGACAGCCTATCAAGGCATGGAGAAAGTGAAGACAACAAAACTACAATTGCTGAGGAGAGATTTTGAAAAATTTTGTATGAAGGAGTCAGATAATATTGACTCATTCTTCACACATGTGATTGGCCTGGTCACAGAGAAGGTCTCATGGAGAGATTCTTGAAGAAAGGAGGATTGTAGAGAAACTATTGAGAGTCCTTCCCTCAAAGTTTGATGTGATTGTCACCACCATAGAAGAGACAAAAGATCTCACAAGTTTATCAGTTGATGAGCTACATGCATCACTGATAACACATGACCAGAGATTGTATAGAAATGAAAACTCATCTCTAGAACATGCCTTTAAGACCCAGATGTCTTTTGGAAGAGGAAGAGGTCAAGGCAGAGGAAACAAGAGAGGAAGAGACAGAAGCCAAAACAGAGGTAGAAGAAACAGTCCAGCAAATGCTCAAGGAAGAGGCAACAATCCAAATCAGAACCAAGGCCAAGGCAACAGTCAACAAAATGGACAACATCATGCTCAAGGACAAAGGTATGAAAAATCCAATGTCCAATGTCATTATTGTAAAAAATATGGGCATTATACAAATGAATGTAGGAAGAAGCAGCATGATATGATTAATAAATCTAATGCAAATATAACTAGAGAAAATATCAGCGAAGATAATTTTTTGTTAGCCTGTAATATCGCTGAAACAAAGGGTGATGATATATGGTTTCTAGACTCCAGTTGCAGTAACCATATGACAGGAAACATAGCCCTGTTTTTTAAGTTAGATCAGAGTGTGAAGTCACAAGTCACACTAGGCACTGATAGTAAAGTTTTTGTTATGGAAAAAGGAGAGGTAAATATCCTAACAAAGAAAGGTTAAAAGAAAACCTTGGCAGATGTCTATTATGTTCCTGGAGTGAAATGTAACCTCTTACATATTGGACAGCTTGTTCAAAAGGGTTACAATGTTTTCTTTGAGAATGATGTATGCACCATCATGGATAGAAAACACAACAAACTGTGTATTGCTGAAGTAAAGATGACAAGGAACAGGATGTTCCCTCTTAAGATAAAAGCAGTTTTAAAAGATGGAGTTGAAATTGCAGCTGTTACACAAGAGATTTTCCAAAGCGAACCAAAGGATGAAAATTGGTTGTGGCACTTGAGATTTGGACATCTCAACTTTGGAGGTCTTAACTTGTTGAGTAGAAAAGGAATGGTAAGAGGATTACCATTGATAGAGAAACCAGACAGCCTTTGTGAAGGTTGTATCTTAGGGAAACAACACAGAGAAAGTTTTCCATCTGGGAAAAGCATAAGGGCAAAAGCACCCTTAGAAATTATCCACTCAGATTTATGTGGACCGATGCAAACTCCATCACTTGCAGGAAGCCTCTATATACTAACATTCATTGATGATTTTACTAGAAAAACTTGGGTATATTTCATGAAAAACAAAAGTGAAGTGTTTGAAAAATTTCGCAATTTCAAAGCACTTGTAGAAAACCAAAGTGGGCTGCATACCAAAGTTCTAAGAACTGATAGAGGAGGTGAGTATATCTCCAAAGAATTTCTACGTTTTTGTAGAGAAAGTAGAATTCACAAATAGTTTACCACAAGGTACACTCCGCAGCAAAATGGTGTTACTGAAAGGAAGAATAGAAAAATCATGGATATGGCGAGGAGTATGTTAAAGGCAAAACATTTGCCAAATGATTATTGTGCTAAAGCTGTATATTGTGCAGTGTATATTTTGAATAGATGCCCTACAAAAACAGTCATGAATAGAGTGCCAAAAGAAGCATGGAGTGGGAGAAAGCAATGAGTCACCCACATGAAAGTTTTTGGATGTGTGGCTTATGCATATGTTCTAGACTAGCTAAGGAAGAAGTTGGACAACAAAGGGGAGAAGTGTATTTTCATTGGATACAGTGAGGAATCCAAAGCTTACAGGTTGTATAACCCATCCACCAAGAAGTTTTTTGTGAGCAGAGATGTTCAGTTCATTGAGGAAGAAGCTTGGGATGGAAGCATAGAGAAAATAGTGAATGTTAAAAGCTCTTTGTCACATGATGAAGATAATGAAGAGATGGCTGAAATACATCCCCAAACAATAGCTCCAACACAAGAGCAACAAGAGACACCCTTGAGGAGAAATGAAAGTTCTTCTCTAAGCACATCACAAGGAGGAAATTCAAGTGCGTCTTCAAGCTCTTGTACACCAAATGAAAGAGGTAAGAAGTTCATAAATTTAAGTGACATTTATGATGAAGGTATGAATTCTTTGTTTGCTTTATATTGTCATGTTGATGATCATGTTCATTTCGAAGAAGCAATTAAGGATAAGAAATGGATAGAAGCTATGGATGAGAAGATCAATGCCATAGAAAGAAACAAGACATGGAATTTGGTTGAACTACCAAAAGGAAAAGAAGTCATTGGATTTAAATGGGTCTACAAGACCAAGAGTAATGCTGAAGGTAAAATAGAAAGACACAAGGCAAGACTTGTTGTCAAATGATATAAGCAGTAGTATGGGAGAGACTATGAGGAAACTTTCACACCGGTTGCTAGAATGGAAATCGTGAGAGCTGTGTTGTCCATAGCAGCACAAAACAAGTGGAAAGTTTACCAAATGGACGTGAAGTCAACATTCCTAAATGGAGTGTTAAAGGAGGAGGTTTACAATGAACAACCTCTAGGTTATGAAAAGAAAGCCCAAGAGCACAAAGTGTGCAGATTGAAGAAAACTCTTTATGGACTGAAGCAAGCACCAAGAGCATGGTACAGTAGGATAAATTCCTATCTACTGAAAAAAGGATTTGAAAAGTGTGAGGGAGAACCCACCCTCTACATCAAAGAAAAGGATAGTAAAATTCTAATTGTTGTGTTGTATGTTGATGATTTTATTTTTACAGGGAATGATGATTATCTTATTGAAAATTTCAAATCAGTCATGAAAGAAGAATTTGAAATGACTGACATGGGTTTGCTGAGATACTTCTTAGGAATAGAAGCAGAACAAAGTGGAAATGGGATTTTTATCTCACAAGCGAAATATGTTAATGAAATGCTGGAAAAATTTAATATGGAGGACAACAAAGCAACAATCACTCCCACAGTGATGGGATTAAAACTCAGCAAAGAGGACATCAGCAAAGATTTTGATCCTAGTTTGTACAAGAGCATAGTTGGCAGCCTCATGTATTTGACTGCAACTAGGCCGGATATAATGCATGTTGTTAGTTTAATTTCCAGATTCATAGAGAGGCCAAAAGAAGCACATTGGTAGGAAGCAAAAAGAATTCTGAGATATGTTAAAGGTACTAAAAGGTTTGGAATTTTATATAAAACTTCAGAATGTTCAGATTTAATTGGATACACTGATAATGATTGGGCTGGAAGTGTAGATGATCAGAAAAGCACATCTGATTATGTTTTTCACATGGGTTCAGGAGTTATTTCATGGGCTTCTAAAAAACAGCCTATTGTAGCGTTGTCTACAGCAGAGGTAGAATATGTGGCAGCTACATCAGTAGCATGTCAAGCAGTTTGGATGAGAAGGATGTTAAGAAGCTTATGCCAAGAACAAGCAAAAGGAACTGTGATTTTTTGTGACAATAGCTCAGCTATTGCATTATCCAAGAATTTCGTGTTTCATAAGAGAACGAAACACATTGACACAAGGTTTCATTACATCAGGGAATTGGTAAGCAATGGAGAAATTGTTTTACAACATTGCAGAACTCAGGAGCAGGTTGCGGATATTCTGACCAAGCCATTGGGATAGAAAATCTTTGAATTTTTGAGGAAATGTCTGGGTATGACCGATAACCCAACAGTTGAAATTAAAGGGGAGTGTTGAAATATAATTTCAAACTGCAGCAAAAGAAAAGAAAAAAAATTAACAACAAACTGTTTTTCTTTACCTTTGCGATGCGATCTTATCGCATATCACAAATCGCATACACACTCTGTTTCCATCCGCTACATCCTGTGTTGCGATGTTGCGATGCGATCCGATCGCAAATCGCAAATCGCAAAATCACTCCCATATGTTCGTGCTCCCTTTTCTCTCACGCAGATTGCGATCCTGTGATGCGATCAGATCGCAAATCGCACATTTCATTTTTAAACCGATATTTATTGTCAGGCGTCCAATTAAAATCAAGGTTGATGTACAGACCTACAGCAAATGAACTTGACGTGAAGTGAAAGTTACATTTTGACCACCGTTTTTGTCAGTAAAATAGTAAATGTAATTTACTATGGGTTGGTAAAAGTTGATAAGATTTTAATTTTATTGTTTTTTATTATTCATGGGAGTATGGCATAGTTAATATGCATTGTTATGTTTCGTTGGTTTTTTTTTTTAGAAGAGAGGTGAGTGAAGAACGCAACAGCGCATATGTGAAAAATACATAGCAGTGTAAATGTAATTTTCCTTTTGTAATGCACAACAGTGCAGAGAATTTTTTTGTTGTTGAAATGAAATATGCAGCAGTGTGAATGAAACAAAAAGGATTTTTACACACAGCAGTGTAAATTTTTTGGGATAGATAGAGTAATTTTTTTTTCTGGAACTGAAGCGTTCCTATGTAATCCCTCTGATAGAGGAAGACCAATCATTTTGTAATAGCAGTGTTTCTTATGAATACAAAGGTTTTTGTTTGTATGTGTGAACTTTGTTCTCAGAAAACAATTTTAGTTTCTGCTATGCATAAACATAGCATTGTTCTTTGTTAATTTTTGTTTGGAATTATCAGAAATTCCCAACAAAAATTTCTGGGGTAACTGCAAGATTTGAACTCCATGACTGGGATGTGGTGGAATTGAAAGTATATTGGTGGATATCTTTAGTTATATTAAAGAGTTGAAGCATGGGAAACTCAAAACAGTGCACTGTGGAGGGTGTCGGAGCATGACCCCTGAGTAGGACTTGGGTAGCTCTAGGAAAATCTCGATGAATCAATGGCTATGTAGGAGGATCTTAATGACGTTTTTGAAATGAAATGAATCGTCAATTTTTTTTTTTTAAATCCAATACAAGTTTGAACGAACAGTAATGTAATATTTTCAAACGTATTTAAAGGCCAAAATGGCCTACGACGGGCATTCTGCCCGTCAAATTCATACACACACGTGTAACGTATACCTTATTATAAGGGAAAACTTTATCATATTGCCCCCTCTCACCCTATCATGACACACGCCAGCAGGCCTGGAATTTCGAATCCTTTTGTCCGTTAAATGAAAATTTAATGACGTTTTTATATTTTTCATGCCTTTCACTATACGTTCTATGCAAAATTGTGAGTGTCAATTTCTTATAGGGAAACTCTCTTTCAACTACTCTTGCATCTCATTTTTCATTAATCTCTTGTAAAGTGCCTTGTTTTTTCCTAAGTTAGCATATGTGTTTCGAAATAGCATACAACCACACTTTTAAAGTTTTATAAGGCTTTTTCAGTTTTTTGGGTTAATAGTTTTGATTATATACTTAAATTTTAATATGTGAAAGGCATTAGAGAAGGTCAAATAGTTAGGATGATGAGGATCCTCAACCATCATTGGGTGAGACGATGTTATGCATCCCTCTAAGCATATTAGACGTGGAAAACCTGCATCAAGAGAAAAATACTAAATGGAAATAATTAGTTGTCAAAAAACCATTGCCCATCACAAATGATTTGTTGGCTAAGCCCAATCATGACACCTTTGATCTTTTAGCTAAAATCTATGATAACTTGTATTTAAAATAACAATAATTATGTATATTTTTAATGCAACCATCAAGACATACACTAATACTTTTAATGGTTTTCGTATTAAACTTTGTGCATGTGATCTCTCTCAAATTTGCTAAGTTCCATCTACAACATGGGACGAATAAATAGTTCGTTACAACAATGAAGTGGACAGAAGTATCATCCTCATTGTGAAGGGTTTGAACTAACATTGCTAACTTTTGATAAGCATGATTCTAGGCAGTGTGGGTTATTTATTTTGATGACAAGGGCAGAATTATGATAATTTTTACAACTAATCGAGGAGCCTTTTATTAAAGATATGAACAATAGTGTGAAGAAATGCTAAGTCAATTTTTTTCTAAGAACATGCGCATGGATTGCTGTGAACTTTTGCAATTTGAGACCTCCTAAGGAATACATTTTCATGCTTCAAAGGTAGGCGGGCTTCAAAGAAAACTCTTTCCGATATGAAAGACGAAAACTGTCATACTTTGTGCAGATGTGAAAGTAGATTGAAAATATACAGGAAAGATTCAGCGAATTAATTTTTTTCCAAAAGTCAAAAGCATATTGTTACATGAGCCACTGCTTGTCAAGGTTGAACATTTAAGGTTCCAGAAAATATTGTTGGATAAAAAAAAATCTTGCTCGAAGTTCATTCAAGCTGTGTCCTATGTGAGTCTGTGACCGTGTTAATATTGGAGGCCATAAGGGTAATACCTCTTTGAGTCTAGACCCAACCTAGAATTAGGGTTAATGTAGAAAAGAACTTCAATATGTGAGGAGTAAAGAAAGAAGAGAATGCTAAGTTTATGGACTAAAGCATTTGTTGGACTTGTGAAGCTGGAATGTATGTTGTGTCTAGAGTCCAATCCCTTCTTTTCAACAAGACTGACCGCTGATAGATGAAACCAACTCTGAATTATGAATTGTTTTGTTACAAGATATTAGAAGGCCAGACAAGAGAGTTTATAAAACCCACCCATCCTTAGACAAGGAGTCCAGTGTTATTAGTTTATAACAGAGCCATACTACTCTAGAGATCGAGATTTGCTTCCTCCCTCTAAGCATTAGTTAGTATATGCTAAATCTCTAATTTCATAAAGTAATATACAATATTTTAACCGAGAAAACTAGTTAAAATTTAAATAAAAACAAATATTATTTTAATAATTGAAATATTATAATAAAAATTTATATAATCATGCTTAACTACAAAAAATCATACAAAAATTTCAACTTAAATAGCGCATGAAATAGTATAATTCAAAAAAAAACAAAAAAAAATATAACCATAAATTTCACAAACAAAAACTACTCTATACATACCACTCTCGATAATTACAATTTTTTTCTTGTCATCAATACAACAATCCATGTGAAATGAAAAACAATGTTTTAAGTTTTTACGGTTTCTTTTTCAAATTTAATAAAATTATAATTAAAAAATCAAATTATAAATTT
>APFE030852055.1:195459-250938 GCA_000404065.3 Pinus taeda
ACTTTGATTAAAAAAAATATAATCAATCTTCTTTCCAATATCACGGATACCTGCTTATCCTTGTCATATCATGAATACTTGTTTCGACTTTACTCTTTAATGAATATAGGATTGCAACAAATTCCTCCCTAATAAAACCTCCACGGCACATACTTTTCGGTATGTCTAACCGAAATAAGTAAAGAAAAGTTTTTCTAATATCGTTGTTTCATCCTAATATAAAAAATTTATTTTTGGCACCCTTTTATTTAAGATGCCTGTGTCATCAAGGAAGAAAATAAACATAATAAAATATTTAATACACAAAAATGTATGTATGGCCAAAGGACGAGGTTGCTTCCTGGAAACACATTGTTGGAGAACTCAAGAGTGTTAAATTCTTCAAATAAAACATGATAAAATATTTAATACAGACAAAATGTATGGCCAAAAGATAAGTTGCTTCTCGGAAACACAATGTTGGGGATTTCACGAGTGATAAGTTGCTTCTTGGAAACACAAGGTTGGGGATTTCAAGAGTGTTAAACTATATTTTGCGGCAAATAAATATAAAAAATATGGCTAATCATTGGGAATTTGTGAAAAAGTAATTTAAACCGAAGTCATCATTTTCGAAAAAACAAAAGACTTTGTGAAGAAGTAATTTAAACGGAAGTCATCATTTTTATAAAAAAATATGAAAAAATTAACTAAAGATAATTTTAATTAGAAAGGAAATAAATGTTTATAATATCATTGCAACAAATTCTTTCAGCAATGAAACTTCCAAAAACATGGGTTGCAATATGCCACCTTTCATACCTAACACGAGAAAAGAAAAAGAGACTTCAATAAATATTTTAGTTATTTATTTAAGTGTTCAGCCCATGACCATAATATGGATTCTAATTATAACAATTAAAAAAGATAATAATTAAGAAGCTTGAAAATAACTCGATGTTCACGTGATGTATAATTTGATGGGAAAATGGTCTCTTACAAAATGATTTGCTAGTTAAGTATAGTGAAATTTTTTCACAAACCGTAAACCTTTTATGTTAAAAAAATTGAAAAAGTTATATTAAAAGGATTGAAATTGTCAATAGTCAAATTTGAGAAGTGCTTCGTGATAGCATAAAAAAATGATTCTTTAATGTGGAATTAAAATTTAAAGAAATCGTAAAGAAGGTAAAAAAAACTTTATACCCAAGAAAATATATCTCTAGTTATTGATGCTTGCTCTTAATCTGTTATTGTTTCTCCCTCTCGTTTTAGCACTGGGTACACCTTCAACCTTTGCTTATTAAAACCTTAGATCTGTAGAACTTCTTCTGAATAGGACCAATTATTGATAAGTACACAAACTTTACAGGAATTATTGTTCATCACACATTGAAACCGTCGCCCCCTTTAATTGTGCTCTCAACTTTCCCTTTAAACAAAAATACAATTAAAGGTTGGACCAAAAGCAATGACAAAGTCTCATATTAGGATGGAATCAAAGAAAGAAACGCGTTCTCAAGTTGTCCACTATGAAAAACAATTAGACAAAAACCCCAGAATTTTGCAGAGAATTTGAGCCTGATAATCATCAAAAAACTTCTAAATAGCCAGACTATTACTACACCTCTAAAGCAAGTTATGGCTGTATTGTTTGATTTTTGGCCACAACAATAGATAAGTACTTGCGCCCAGCAGATAAAAGATTTACTCAACTAGGGTTCGATTGGATTCTTACTTCTCGGCTCTTAACATACGATGTACAATTTCAATTTGCAGATATGAATTTTCCAATGCTCCAATGCTCACCGCCTTCATAATTACAAAAAAGATTCACAAAAAAAAAGAGTCTTCTCCATGTGGCTATTCTAAAAAAATCTGAAGGCACTTCCAAGCTCTGCTCTCTCAACTTGATGGTGTAAAACTGAAGGGGATTGAGATTGTGAGCTTCGGGACCAAAGAGAGGTATATATAGTCAAGCTTCCATCAAGCTTTTGTTGGCTATGTGTCAAGTGTTCCACAGATCATGGTAGAGAACTCTAAAGGGAGTAATGGACCACTTTAGAAGCTCCCAACAAGAAATTAATTAACTGCAGCTGATTTCCGTAATTTAAATAAATTGCTGCAGTTGGTTTCTAGAAATTAAGGAAATGATTGCAGTTTACTTCCGTAATTGTAGGCAACAGTTGGGAAAACGTAAAGGAGCTTAACATTCTCCCACTTGGTCCATACTTCCAATCTTAATTCTCATCTTAAAACCCATTGATAATCTGTATTAAGTAATAGATACATGAATCATGGCGATAAGTCCTCTAATGACGAGTATTATCTTCCATGTATTACTATGTATTAATTCTTATTATAATTTATGTGGCAACAATTTCTTAATGAATAAACCTTATGTTTATTCTTGGTCCTACACAAATGAATTCTCTCAAATCAAATTAAGATGCACATAAATATGAAGAAAACTCACAATAATTAAGAATTCCATTAAAATAACATTGTCCATACAATGAGAAACTACATAATGGAACCAAGTCCCATATTCATTACATGATCCTTGAATTTAAACGGTGGCATGCCCTTAGTCAAAGGATCAACGATCATCAACTCAGTGCTGATGTGCTCAATGACCACTTTCTTTTCTTTCACACGTTCCCTTATAGCTAAATACTTAATGTCGATGTGTTTATTTCGACTCTCACTTTTGTTGTTTTTAGCCATAAAAACAGCAGCTGAATTGTCACAATATATTCTCAATGGCTTAGAGATAGAATCCATAATTCTAAGCCCAGAAATAAAACTCTTAAGCCATACACCATGTAAAGTAGCCTCAAAACAGGAGACGAACTCGGCTTCCATAGTGGAAGTGGTAATCAAGGTCTGCTTGGCACTCCTCCATGATACAGCTCCACCGACCATCATAAAAATGTATCCTAATGTTGATTTGCATGAATCAACACATCTAGCAAAGTCAGAATCTGAGTAGCCAATTACTTCCAAATTGTCCATCCGTCTATACATAAGCATGTAGTTTTTTGTTCCTTGAAGGTACCTCATTACTTTCTTTGAAACTCTCCAGTGGTCTAAACCTGGATCACTCTGATATCGTCCCAACATTCCCACAACAAATGCAATGTCAGGTCTTGTGCAGACTTGAGCATACATTAGGCTTCCGACAGCAGAAGCATATGGAATGTTCTTCATTTGTTCCCTTTCAAAGTCGTTCTTCGGGCATTGGTTCAAATTGAACCTATCGCCCTTCACAATGGGAGCTACACTTGGTGAACAATCCTTCATGCAAAATCTCTCTAAAATTTTATTAATATAGGTTTCCTAAGACAGACCCAAGATGCCTCGAAATTTGTCTCTATGGATCTTAATGCCAATGACATAAGATGCCTCACGCATATCCTTCATATCAAAATTTTTAGAAAGGAATTGTTTCACCTCATGTAGCAAACCCTTATCATTCGTTGGTAGCAAAATGTCATTCACATATAAAACAAGAAAACAGATTTTACTCCCACAGACTTTCAGGTATATACATTAATCCATAATGTTTTCTACAAAACCGAAAGAAGAAATTACATTATGTAATTTCAAATACCATTGACGGGATGCTTGTTTTAAACTGTATAATGTCTTCTTAAGCTTGCAAACCAATTGCTCACCATCACTAGAGGGGAATCCTTCAAGTTGTTTCATGTAAACATCCTCCTCTAGATCTCCATTGAGAAATGTCGTTTTCACATCCATTTGTTGCAACTCCAAGCCAAAATGGGCTACTAATGCCACAATAATTCACAAGGAATCTTTCTTAGATACAGGAGAGAAAGTCTTTGTGTAGTTGATTCCTTCTTTCTGAGTGAATCATTTAGCAACAAGTCTTGCCTTGTATCTCTCAATGTTGCCCAATGAGTCTTTCTTTGTCTTAAAGACCCATTTACATCCAATGGCTTTTGCACCATTAGGCAACTCAACAAGATCTCAGACTTCGTTACTCTTTATAGAATTCATCTCTTCCTTCATGGCATTGTACCATAATTTTGATTCTTTGCAACTCATAGCTTGTGAAAAGGACTCAGAATCATTTTCGGCTCCAATATTATAGTCAGATTCTTGCAGATACACAACATAATCATCAGGAATTGTTGATGTCTTTGGTCTAGTAGATCTCTTAATGTTGTACCATCATCTTCCTGAGAAATATGTGGTTCAACTCGTTGTTCAAAAGTTCTTGGCAACTCTTAAACTACCTGATCTACTGGAATGCCATCAACAGCTTATGGAACTTCAACAATTGGTTGTTCAACACCAGTTTGTACTTGAGGAGTGCTATGAACAATAACCAATCTATCACTTGAGATGGAAGGTTGATATTCTGAATGATCCTTCTTAGAAACTATGTCCTTGTTTTGATCGCTCCCACTGATCAAGTCATTTTCAAGAAACTTTGCATTTCTTGATTCCACAATCCTAGTGCTATGAGATGGACAATAAAATCTGTAACATTTAGACCTTTTAGCATATCCAATGAAATACCCACTAATGGTCCTTAGGTCCAGCTTCTTCTCTTGTGGATTATATATTCTCACTTCAGACGGGCATCCCCAAACGCGCATATGTCGCAAACGTAGTTTCCAACCTTCCCATAATTCAAATGGCGTTTTAGGAACAACCTTTGTTGGAACTCGGTTTAATATATACACTGTCGTCTTAAGTGATTCAGTCCACAATGATTTAGGAAGATTAGAGTTGTTAAGCATACTCCACACCATGTACAATAATGTTCAGTTTCTTCTTTCTGCTACACCATTCTGGTCGGGTGAACCAAGCATGGTGTATTGGGCAATAATCCCATGCTCTTGAAGAAATATGGCAAATGGCCCAGGTGCTTGTCCATCTTCTGTGTATCTACCATAATATTCTCCACCTCTATCTGATCTCACGATCTTAATTTGCTTGCTGCATTGTTTCTCTACTTCAGCCTTAAAGATCTTAAAGGCATCTAATGCTTCACTCTTTTTATGAAGCATGTAGGGATACATATATCATGAGAATCATCTATAAGGAGATGAAGTATCTCTAATCATGTGAGTCCATGTCTGGACTACATATATCAGTATGTATGGTCTCTAATATGTCTGAACTCCTATTGGCACCTTTCTTTGACTTGTTGGTCTGCTGATCCGGATTTAAACAGGAACGCAATAAAATACAGAGATAACAATATACACAAAGATGCAGTGGAAATAATATTTCATTTCATTAATGAAAAATACCGAAATATGCTTACAACCATAATTGGAAATAAACCAGCTAGGGCGATGGTAGCTTATCTCTGAGAAGAGATGTGCGGCTACATGCCTCTGAACTGTTCCGAACTGTGTTACAATGAGGCTCGAAGGCCTATTTATTGTGAGAAACAATGGAAAACTCCTTCACGTTCCAAAACCTAACCCAGAAGATGAAACGCCAAATTGTGGGCCCCGTTTTGGGTAAATTGGTACATCATTTCGGGGTCGTAACTTTGGCATACGATCTCCGTTTGACCGCGTATGATAGCTCGTTAGAAAGATCTATCCGAGAACTACCACTTTGGGAAGGGAAACATCGTCCTAGGACCTACGTGCCCCCCAGATTTTCCAAAAAACGTCGTTTAGGGCTTCAAAACGCTCGGAAGTCAGGACCCAAAAAAACTCTAAAAAAGTAAATGGCTACATGTACGGAAACTGAAAAGACTGAAAGAGACAGTTGTGGGGGTCCAAATGGGTTAGGTGGGTGGCCACCAACATCCACCTGGATCATCTGCTTTCCCATTATGCAGTCCACACAAGTCTCAAAATCAGTAAAATCCAGAGTATTAAGTACCCCTTCATTTACCAATCTTTTATCTCTTTCTATGGAGATATGACCTAGTCTTCGGTGCCATAATTTAGAGGAATCTTCATTAATAACACATCTTTTAGTGCCAGTGTGAACATGCATTGAATCATAAGTGACATTGTTTTGTAAATTAATGCAGTAAAGACCATTAGACAAGATACCATTCCTAACACAATCAGATTTATAAAATAAATTGAAGGATGTTTTTGAAAAGTTAAAGGAATATCCAAAAGGTACAAGTCTTGAAACTGAAATCAATTTTCTAGAAAAACTTGGAACATAAAAGGCATTTTCTAATTCTAAAACAAAACCACTACTTAAAGTTAAATAACATGTTCCTATAGCTTCCACATGTGAGCCCATCTTGTTTCCTAATAAGATGCTTAGCTCATTTCCCACTGGCTTCCTTAGGTTTTGCAAACCCTGCAAGGAATTCGAAATGTGAATTGTTGATCCAGGATCAATCCACCAGGTGTCAATATTGACATTAACCATATTAGATTCATAACAAACAAATGAGATTGGATTACCTTTGTCCGCAAGCTATTTCTGAAATTTGGCGCATTCCTTCTTCATGTGTCCCTTCTTTTTACAGAAGAAACACTTGGAATCCTTCTTGATATCAGCTTGGGGAGGGACTTTGCCTTTCCCTTTCGAATTGGCTTGAGATTTTCCCTTTCCATGTGTTGCCAGCATTGCACTTTCTCCCAGTTCCATCACTAGTCTCTCTTCCTCTTGAACACGCATGGTCATGAGTTCATTAATTGACCATTTATCCTTATGTTGTAAGAGATTTTGAAGGGCCCGTATTGGTGCGGAAGGGTGTTCAAGATGTAGTGCACCAGGAAAGACTCTGATATTTCAACCTCGAGTTTCTTCAATTGAGCCACAGTCTCCCTCATCTGCATGATGTGCTCGCGCACACTTTTCACACTGGTGAGCCTTAGGGATGAGAACTTCATGATTAGGGTGCCTGCTAGTGCCTTGTCTGAAGTGACGAATTGATCATCAATGGATTTCAACAAGTCTCGGACCTTTTCATGCTGATCAACGGAACCAAAAATACCAGCTGAAATTTTAGTCTTAATGAACATCATGCTTAGGCGATTAGATCTCTCCCATCGTTCATAAAGCGTGATGTCTGCTACAGTGCTGGTATTAGTGAGTGTCGATGATTCATCTTTCCTAATAGCATAGTCTATGTCCATCCACCCCAAATGAAGGAGAACCCTCTCCTTCCAGACCTTATAGTTATCTCCCTTAAGTTCAGGGATATCACAACGAATTTCAGAGAAATTTGCAGGTTGTACAACTACATAAAATTAAAGATCACATGCTTATGTTAAAATTGAGGCCTAAATAAAATTTCATGTTTTACCAATGTAAATCGTGCTCAAAATTGAATCTAATGACATAAAAATTGCCTGTGGGATAAATTTTCAATTCAAGCAGATTCAATTATTCTTTATGATAGAATTTATCAAATTATTCACTTAATTCATGACTCTAAAGGGTATATTATGATTATAATTCGATATAAATTCTATCTTAGATTTGAACTTTATGATAAAACTATTAATTCATAATTCATGTGGGTAAGTTATGAATATTTTATCCTAATTAATTATATAAATATAATAAAAATTCCTGTGGGATAAAATTTATTATATTTAGTATAATTAATACAATTAATGTCTAAATAATCTTTATGTGATCCTAGCCAAACTTAATATATAATATTATTTAATTAGAGATGTTGTAACTATTCTCTAATCAGTTAGAATTATCTGGATCACTAGACATTATTTCTTTTATGCATAAAAATTAACTTGATATGAAAATAATGATAATTTTCATAAACAAAACTATAAAATTCATGCATAATATTTAACGATGGGTCTCGTATACTCATCCAAAATAGCATGTTTTAATTTAAAACAGAAATAATCAATTCATGCAAATTAAATAACGAGCATAGTTAATAATTTTTTTGCACAATAATTATTCAAATTGTATACAATTAAACCAATATTATAAGCATAAACAAATTGAGCAAAAATTAAACATATTTCCAAATAAATGCCTTAATTCAGAAAATTCTCTAAATATGGTATTAGTAAAATAGAGCATGTCTATAAACACTAAGGCATAGATAAAAATGGCTCTGATACCAAATGATAGCATAAATAACGATTCTTTAATGCGGAATTAAAACTTAAAGAAATCGTAAAGAATGTAAAAAAAACTTGATGCCCAAGAAAACATACCTCCAGCCATTGATGCTTGCTCTTAATCTGTCACTGTTTCTCCCTTTCGTTTTGGCACTGGGTACACCTTCAACCTTTGCTTATTAAAACCTTAGATCTACAAAACTTCTTTTGAATAGGACCAATTATTGATAAGTACACAAACTGTATAGGAATTATTGTTCAGCACACATTGAAACCATCGACCCCTCTAATTGTGCTCTCAACTTTCCTTTTAAACAAAAATACAATTAAAGGTTGGACCAAAATCAATGACAAAGTCTCATATCAAGATGGAATCAAAGAAAGAAATGCGTTCTCATGTTGTCCACTATGAAAAACAATTAGACACAAACCCCAGAATTTTGCAGAGAATTTGAGCCTGACAAGCATCAAATAATTTCTGAATAGCCAGACTATTACTACACCTCTAAAGCAAGTTATGGTTGTATTATTTGATTTTCGGCCACAACAATAGATAAGTACTTGCACCGAGTAGATAAAAGATCTGCTCAGCTAGGGTCCGATTGGATTCATACTTCTCAACTCTTAACATATGATGTACAATTTCAATCTGCAGATATGAATTTTCCAGTGCTCCAACACTCACCACCTTCATAATTACAAAAAAAGTTCACCAAAAAAAAAAAAAAACTCTTATCCATGTGGCTATTCTAAAAAAAAATATGAAGGCACTTCCAAGCTCTACTCTCTCAACTTGATGGTGTAAACTGAAGGGGATTGAGATTGTGAGCTTGGGGAACAAACAAAGGTATATATAGCCAAGCTTCCATCAAGCTTCTATTGGCTATGTGTCAAGTGTTCCATAGATCATGGTAGAGAACTCCAGAGGGAGTAATGGACCACTTCAGAAGCTCCCAACAAGAAATTAATTAACTGCAGTTGATCTCTCTAATTTAAGGATATTACTACAATTTGTTTCCAGAAATTAAGGAAATGACTACTGTTTACTTCCATAATTGTAGGCAACAATTTGGAAAATGTAAAGGAGCTTAACACTTCGGATTTGAAATTCCTTATAAAAAAATGAGACGACGTACACGTTACACATCTTGTACCCATTATTATAAGTTACAACATATTGACCCAATTAGACCATATGTCCCCGGACATATAAATCGTGGGAGAGCTGCCTGGAACTTCACCAACTGCCCCACTCAAGCACTAACTGCACCACGGTAAAGTTTAACCTTAGTGTCTGTCTTCTGCCGACATGTATTTTTGAGTCGTTCGTACTATGCGTGGCGTCTTATTAATATTTTCTCTCATATATTATACAACTCAATGTGAACATGTTATTTCGATTCAATGGACAGTGACCATCATTTCAGAGTTGGTGCTCATATCGTTTTGGTAATTTTTTATTTTTTTTCAAATATAGTGATTTCTTTTAAATAGTCTTAAAGACATAGAGGCTATACTCCCTTCTGAGACGTGATTCTGGATCCAGATAAACAAACTAAAGGTTGGTTACTCTATAATTATGTTCCATTATGGTTGGTATATAGATAAATGTGTATTCATTCATATATTTTTGTACAATGTGTGCTTTTCTGTACAATTATGTTCAATTACGATATAATGGTTTTGGGCGCACCATAGATTTCCTGAGGAATATATGGGTGTTGGATACAAGATAATTTATAACACAAATGTGGGTTTTGGATGCAAGATATATTTTCCAGGGTTGCTTTATAATTTTATCCAATTATGTTAGATAGATATCTTGGGCGCTTGATAGATTCCAGCATGGATTTGCATATTTTGGATTTAATTTCAAAGAACATCCAACACACTTGTTGCATTTGAGAAGACGATATCTCTTGGTTGTTTATGGTTTTCCCTTTCTATGTAGGCAATTAGTTTTCATAAGGATAGTGTTGCGTGATTTGTCAGAAAGAAGAAACAATTGAAACATTTTTTTGGGGAATGCAAAGTAGATAGAATGCGGAAGTTGATATTGCTCAGTCATCTATTGTTTTTTACCGCCTCCCTTCACTTGACAGTGTTTATATTTTGAGGCAGATGGGTGGTGAGGCAGGTAAGTAGAAACATATGGGATGCCATGAGGTTGATTCTCTTGATATTGTATATGTGGTCTCTTTTCCTGTGTAGAGAGGGGAAAATTGCGTGTTCACGCTTTGGCCTGATGATGTAGCTTGTATGATTTATTTTATTTTGTGCATCAATGAAATATACGATGTTTTGTACAAAAAACATTGAAACTATTTATCTAATTTGAGCATGGATACACTATTGAAAAGAAATAGAATGAGAAGCCCTATTAGAATAATATATTTGGTTATATATCTCGCTTCAAGATTTCAGAACCAATCCAATGCAGTGATCCTTGATTGCGATTTAAACAAGTGACATCAAGTAGTTGTACAATCTAGCATAGTTAGAGTCATTTTTCTCAGGATTGTAATTTTCTTTCAAGTTCTTATTTTACTGAAATGGCCTTTGCCCAATGTATGATCAAATAAACATAGTTTTTTAGGGTGCAAAAGTTAATGTCTATAACCTTCTAAATATTTGTGCCTTACGAAGTTAGATCTTTGATTTATTTTGTTTCAACTATGCTGAAATGGCCTTTGGTCAATATATGATCAAATGAACATAGTTTTTTAGTGTGCAAAAGTTAGTGTCTACTACTTTCCAAATGATTATGCCTTAAGAAGTTATATCTTTGCAACTCCCAATGGGGTTTGTTTTCTTTCAAATGTGCTAGTTGGATAAGAAATAAATAAATAAGGTTAGATGTATTATGTGGTAGGTGAATCAAAGGAAAAACATCTCCTCCTAGACAGGAATCAATTCAGAAATCATCATTTGTGTGCCATCTGGTGGTAGACCAGACCATAAACCACTTTTTTACTCACAAGTTCATCATTAAAGAGTCCAAAGATAACCATGTGAAAATCTATTGTAAATTTTTGAAATTTCCAAGGCCATGAATGTTTCCTAGTTGAGAGATTGGATACCTTTAAAGTTTGTAATGCACCTACAACTTTATGAAATATTCTGTTCGTTTGAATAAACATAACTACATAGAAAGATGCAATAATATCTAAAAGGAAAAAATATTCATATATAGTAATTCCCAATTTAAACACAAATGATCGGTCATTAAATAAGATAAAAAAGAATGAGGAAGTGAAGAAAATATCTTAATCAGTAGAAATTTCTTATCACATCAAGACTTCATCTGGGTCGAGGGGCGACGGTGTTCACCACACGGTCTAATATTGGGCCTAGGAGGCCCTCCCTAGACTGATTTTCCACCACCATAGGTGGTGTGACAGTAGGAAAAGGACGGGGCAAGGTTGGTGTCAGTGCCACGGGTGCCAAAGAGGTGGAAGAAGTAGAGGAGGAGAAGGGATATGATGAGAACAAGAAGTTCGATGAATTTGAGGGAAACAATGTGGATGTGTTTGCCTTTGCCAAATACGATGAGGATCACAAGGAAGTCAATGTCGTCTTGGAGAGCATTAATTAAAGAATGGAATCTCGTAGCAAGGAATCGCAGGAGTAAAGGTTGAAACATAGGAGATTGAGAATTACAGCGCCTCAAACTTGAAAATTACAGAGAAGTTTGCAGATCCTAAGATGAAATTGTAAACGCTCTCCACCGAGGAGTGGGACATCATACCAGAGATTGGGGATTATTCCCTTCGATAAAAAAAATAGGTTTGAGCGTTTGTTCCCATTTTGGATACATTGTTGGAGAATGTCAGGTAAGAGAAGGAGCACGTTAGTGCATTGGATCCCAAAAAAAGCTTTGCAGATCACACAGAGACATCATGGGGACAAACGTTAGTGACTCATCTCACGACTGTTGGAGAGGGGAGACAGAATTTGTTGTCTTTGAAGCTCAATACACTCTCTAATTTAGTTTCAAGATTGACTATCGTAGATCTTAATGGGTATCTAAATGATCTCAAGAGTATGAAGATTACTAGCGATGTAGATATTTTGGATGTTAAAAATGCCATATTGTTGCTCAAGTCGGTTACTCATGCTAACCCGAAGCATCCTCCTAGTTAGATTGCGATGGCGAGGATAGAGGACATTATAGGGTAGATACATGATATGCGACAGTTGATTGAAAAGGTTGTGAAGAATTCCCTAAGAATGAAGATGTATGATTAGAGGCTTGAAAATTGGCAGGTCTAGAAGAAGCCAAAGTTGTCATTGTGCGTGGTGTAAAGGCAATCCCTAATTTAGTGAATTTGTGGATGTAAGCTTCAAAGATCGAACAAGATGGTGCTAACAAGAGTCGAGTGTTGAGGAAGGGGCTTGAGCATATTCCTGGCTCTGTGAGTCTTTGGAAGCCTATGGTGGAGTTGGAAAATGAGGAGGATGCTAAGATTTTACTTCACAGGCCAGTGAAGTGTTGTCCACTACATGTTTCCTATGAACTCGTTAGAGTGCATACAGATGAATCGTAAACTACGACAACGACCAAGAATGGGCATAATAGAAATGTGGAGTTGATTCATATACAATTAAAGCATCTCTAAGCAAAATAAATTTATGAATTGAGAAGGAATGTGACCATGAAAACTGTTATTAGCAAGGTCAACCATTCTATGAAATGAGAGATTGTTGAGAAGAGGAGAGACTGTATCTTGCAATTCCTCAGATAATCTATAAAACTATTTAAAAAAATCACAATCTTTGACAAACATAATTTACCAAATGAATTAAAATAAAAATAAAAAACATTATTGTTAAACGAAACCATTTTAATTCCTTGGAAGCGAGGATATACTTCTACAACGCAGATTATATGTCTGTATATACTTATGTTGTGGGTTTGGTCATGTCAGTATATAATCATTTCTTAATTCGTTGATTATGTAGCAGAAGAAATCTTTAATCTTTCTCCATGCGTGGGCACTAAATATAATTATTTGTGAAATTATTTTATACTTATAAGTTTCAGGATTTTAGTTGTTTAAGGGTTTTTGATGGTGAGAATTTAATTTTACAAAAAAAAAAAAACTCATTCAAATATTTTAGTAGTGAAATGATTCAAAGTTTCTAACACTTCAATAGTCAATTTTCATCAATTTTCTCATCAAATTCTAGCAAAAATTTATAGTCAATGGAAATTATAGCTTCAATAGACAAAGAAATCCAACCACATACAATAAAGTTATATTATTCTATTACTTTAGGCATTTAGAGGATCCAATGATGTCTTTAGCTTAAATATTTTCATTGTTAAAAGCTTTCCATGTATCATGGTCTAGTAAATCATATGAACTTTTGGGGGACAATCACCTTCCCAAATTCATCTCTAAATAATCGATAAATGGGGTAACTTAAGCTCTAATAATTTTGTTGTATATCAATATATGTTCCTCCCTTTAGTCCCAACCTTGTAAATCCCTAAAATTCTTTTCCATTTGGGGGACTCCGTGAAGATGAGAGAGTAGGGAGAGAAATTGAGTCTAGAGAGGATGTAGGAGAACAATGTATTTTCATTAATACCCATCTTAGCTTAGCCAAATTCAAACATGAAAGATCGATAGGAGAGTGAATTCCATGATTTGACAACCATTCTTTGGCATATGTGCCAATCTTGTTGCAATGTACAAAAAATTATTAATTATTAGAAGTATGAGTAAAATCTAAGACTTTATCATACAATGATATTTAATTTACAACACCTTTTTCCTATGAAAAGAAACTAGTACTTTCATTCAATAATAAATAGAAAATACATTTTGTATATACACATTGTAACGTGTGCATTTTGACTCGATCTACCTAAATCCATGAGTGGCATACATAATTCAAAAGTATATGACTAAATCATAACAAATAAATACCAAGTGGCCCATAATAATGTACATACTAAGTAGTGAAAAAATAACAACAAAAAAGTAAATATTGGAAAAGATCAAAAAACACTTATCTTCCCTTTCTTTCCCTTCTTTTTCTGGACTTGCTCCCAAACCCCTGGACTAGGGCCAACTGGAACCAAATAAAAATAACACTTGGATATCTCCGGATGATGATCCTTGTTTGAGTCTAAGCCCTAATATGCATGGACACGTTTTGTTCCCCCTAAACCATCCTCCATGTGTGCCTCATTAGTTTGTTGTTCAGAAACCATGAGAGTTTTGGTATCTACCATGTTCTGTTTAGGAGAAGCATCATCTTGTGCCACCACACCCCTAGTTGTGTGTAAGCCATTATGTATCTAAGCATCCTCTTCTAATTAGACTATATGGTTTTCCATAATTTCCTCCTCCTCATCAGTTGATAGGTGAAGATCTGTATACTTACAACCTTTTTGTTTATTTATTGGCCTCTTCTTATTTTTCGGGTTCTTTTTGGCTTGGGGACATGTGTTCTGTAAATGGCCAGTTTGAAAATATCCTTGACATCTAAAATTTGTGTTCTCAGAATCTGAACTTGGGTCCAACTAAATTCTTGATGTTTAATTTGTATATGATGAGGAAGGCCTTTACTGAGGCAAATCTCTCCACATATTCTGGTGAATGTAAAAACATATTGCTTTTTCCTTTCATTGTCCATTTTCTTAAATTTCCCAACTGTGTTCCCAATGTCCTCTATGACCCTAGGGTGCTAGAATGGAAGCAGAAGATTTGGGAGTTTCACCCAAACCGACATAGTAGAAACCATCATAGTTGTGGCATCAAATTCAAGGAACCATGGTTTAATGAAAAGGCCCACATTACCCCAAAACCATGGTCCATCATTTAGTACATTATCCATTTCTTTTTGTGTGTCAAATTGAACAATGAGAAAACCTTTGGAGCATAAGTAAATGGCGCAGTTTAGTGTCCAAAGGGTTAATATCCATTGGTGAACAGCCCTAGGCTTGGGCCATGTTATCTCTTAGAGAAAACCTTGGTTGCAGGAAAAACTCTAAGGTAACCTCGAACCTCTTTGAGATTCAAAGTTGGCCCTTCAACCTGGAGAGGGATCTCCCCCTAAAACTAAACTACTCAAGGTCACAGTAGTAGAAGGTTTACAATTAAGTCCTATGGCCAGAGTTATTTAAAAGTGATTGAGTGTGGTTGGAATATGAGAAAATTCCACCATTGGGCATGGAGTCTAACCCAATTGGGCTTATATAACAATCGTTTTCAGTGAGAAAAAACACAAAAGCAAGGAAGTGATAATTCCTTTGACACTTTAAGGAATTTGGAAGAAAAATGAAGGAAATGAGTGCAATGGTTAAGTGAAAAAAAAAAAAAACAATTGTTAAATGTCTAAAAATAAATAAATAGGAATTTCAAACACTCATTATTTCAGACATGAGGAAAATGTAAAACTAAGAAACATACATGGAACCATAACGCAAGAAGTTCTGTAAACTACTCATGAAGACTGCTTTCATTAAAATATGATCAATAATACAAAAAAAGATGCTAATTTTTCCAAAAGGTTCCAACCGTTTCTTCTTCGATAGTCTCTACTTATATAGACAATACGATAGTTGAAATAGATTTGTGGCTCAAATTAATTACAATAATCCAAAAATAGTAGTATAAATCTCTTAGGTACATGCATATGAAAATATCTTTCAAACATATCAAGTTTTTTAAATCAAAAGAACTCGTTGAAATCTATGCTAAAAATGGGGCTGAGAAAATGTACCATTGTTATGCCTCCTTCATTGTAGATCAAGCCTTCTTATCCTTCAAAAATAGACTTTTGTTATAGCTCCTGCCTTCTTGAGTATCCCTCTTGCAATTCGTTGATAATGATGTTGTCAACCCTTTAGTTATCGGCACTGATGATTTCACTGACGGAACAACAATCAGTGTTTTCTTCCACATTGTTATTCCAAAATGTGTTGACAATGAAAATGTGAGTGCTTCTCTACAAAATGCACTAACAATGAGAATATCAACACTCCTCTATGCCCTTATGTGCTTAAACGCTGACAAGTGCATTGACCAAAATTTCACTCTGATAGTGAAAGATCAAAAACTCAAAAATATGTCAACCAACATCTCAGCTGAGGGTACTGGCTGCTTCGAATAAAACGTCCACCTTATCCATCCTTTGCCTCTTGCTCTATCTAGTTTCCATGGGGATTTTCTTCTTGGTTGCCTTTATTTTCTTCGACCCTTTTGAACTTCTATTTTTATCCCTATTTATGATTAGGTAATTTAGTGGAATATTATCCACCTTTATGACTTCTTTAGCAAGGTTGTGGTTTTGTTTCAACTTTATATTCAATCTCAATTTGTTTAAGGGCCTGGTGTGAGGTTTTTTACCTCCTTTGAACATGTCAAACAGGGTGGGTTCTTTTTCAGCTGGAACTTCTTCATCATGGGGTTGAGGCTCAACCCTTCTTCCTTTGGTTTGCTATGGTAATTGGTTTTCTGTAGGAGAACCTTTAGTAGGTGGATTCTCAACATAAGGGGAATTCCAAGTAGGAGATTTTGCAGTAGATTGTATTTTTATAAGCTTACACTTCTTCTAGAATAAACCTTGGGTATTTTAGGAACAAAAGGTGAGGGTTCGTCCCCCTTCATTCAGCTTCTGGTTTTCACGGTGGGGTTACCTAAGAGGAGGTTCCTGCCTAAGGGTTATTTATTTGTTTGGTACGTTTTTTCCTTCCTCGTTTAGACTTAGGGAGTTGGAATTGAAACCTTCCCGAGAACGAAAAATGGCTCCATGTTCTTCCAACCTTTTCCATCTGGCTTTCAATTAATAATTTAATTAAAGCCTTGTGATAAATGAAGTGTGGAGATGGGTCTGTCCTGGCCCGAACTTGAGAAACCATATGATTCATACTTTCTAATAAAAAATAACATGCATTCATTCTCAATTATCCTGCTAGGTGAGCTAAGAAATGAAAATGATATAAGTTTACCCGATTAAAATGCCTTTAACATGTGAAATATGACTGGGTAATTCATAGCGACCCATGCCATTTGTATTCCAACCAAGACCTCTACACCCCTTCCTTCCAATTACTTTCTTTGAACTCGGCCTTTAGGAATAATGAGACATCAATCCCAGCTAAGACATGGCTCTTAAAGACTCTTTCTCCATCTGTAGGTAGAGTTGTGACCTCTGAAATCAGCTCCTCTGTCACTTGGAATGAAATCCCTCCAACCTCCACACACTGACCATCGAAAGCATGGGAAAATGATCGAGTATCCACATCATGGGAATCAATGCATTGTTTGAAAAATTCCTCTGATCCAGTGTGTTGAAACTGCTGCTGAATGTCCAGGTAGATATTAAGAAGATTGGGCCCTTTTGTTTCATTTTTGTTTTATCTTTATTGTCTGGTGATCACACAGAAGAGAGGATCGAGATTCTATGATGTATCTCCACTGAGTAGCTTGAACATAAAAGATAACATAAAGCACAATTGAAACAAACAATTACTATACGAGGAAAACAACGATCTTTTAGGAATGTGTATTAGATAACTGATTGATGGGTAAAACAATGACTTAACCCTTCGATGATTACAAAATAATTACATATCTCTTCAACGATGAAAAACACTCTTTCAACACATGCCTTTCACCTTTGGATTTATCGTGGCATAACTAGGTAATCATTATTTCGTTGTTGACGTGGAACATGTCAACTTATTTCAAAAATTGAAATTGAAATTTTAAGTTTGGTGTTGATACCCCAATTACCAGCAAATATTCGATAATGTTGAAACTCCCATTGTCAGCGTATTTCTCTAAAAAAATTACTAAACTCACAGAAGCACTGATAGTCCCCTTATTAACATTGTTTTATGTTTATTAAAAATATTTCCCTGACACTGTAATTGTCATCATCTCTTAAAAAATAAATTGAAGCTTAAATAAAATGTGATAATAGGCCAAAATCGATTAAATCTAAAAATGACAACCTTTGATTTGAGAGTAGAAAAGACAGTGGTTACCTTTGAAATATTTACATCCATGTCGGGAGCATTCTCCATTTGTTTAACAATGTATGGTCCGAGATCATTTTGGATCCCTTGGACGCATGTTTGTATGAAGATGATCCATTCTGAGTTCTAGATCCTGGAGCACCACCAGACAACTACAAATTCATAATAATGGACGAATTCCTGTAGATACCATTATCTTAGATCTTAGTACAGTCATGTAGTAAAATCCCTGCATATATGAGATTTTGATAGTCAATAGGAATATACCACTTGTTCTTGATATTTTGTTGCAGGTCATAAATGGTATCTATAGTGTTATCCACAACAAATTTGTCTTCCCATGAATGCTTTTTATGAAAACCTAGAAAGTAAAAATTCCTCCCGAGATAGAGGAATGACAGGTGCCATTTAGAGAGGGTGAGTTTCCATTTTATGCGGAATTATAGCCCCACAGGTGTTCGGTATGTTTTCCTTCATCTACTTTGGCACACCCTTATCGTCGCCCAAAGAGTACACAAAGTGGTATTTTATATCCTCTGACCATTCAGCAGCCAAAATAGAGAAATTTAAACATATAGGGGAACAAGAGAGTAGTATTAGAAATTGCTCCATCCCATATTGTTGATAACACGAACTTGTGCATATGATGGTAAACCTAGATAGAAATGAAAATAGTTTAAACTTTCGAAACAAAAGAAATAAAAGTCTCCCCTGTCACAACCACGCCAAATCTACGGAGCAAATTGTTGTGTGATTTCCGTCATTTTGGGGGCAAATATCATTAATACATAGAGCCTTGACAAAGGAAGACTGTCATGAGGTAGTCGCGGGACACTCACCCACAAATTTTCCTACACAGCAGTGTAGGGAAGGCCCCATACGCCCATCCATAACTCCACAAGATACCCAACCCTAGACTAGAGCAGAGATGCGCAATTCCACGCCACACTAAAGACCATCAAAACCAACCAAGGCGATAAAAAACTTGTCGACAATACATCCTTCGACTTTGTAATTATTCAAAGCCCTAAGAAATCTCGCAATCACCATCACTCCAATCTCGTTATCGCTATAATACCTTATCAAATTTACAACTCTAATTTTACAAATCCCTAATATACTTTGTTAAATAAAATTTTGAAAGAAAAATAAAAATTACATTTATATCATATTTTATAACTTCTTTTATCTTTTTATATTGTAATCTATCTCTCTTTATATAATCTTTCATTATTTTATAATTATATCAAATTATTTGTAAAAATCAATAAATATAAATTTAAAGTTTTCTATATTTCAATACATAACATCCAACACCCTACTATATTTTATTAGCCAAATACTTCACTACATTAAAAATCGTATTTATTCAACATTTATATAAAAATGTTGCAGATCTCAAATTTAAACTTTTATTCTCAACTTTAAACTTTTATACTATATACCTACGGTCTTTGCAAAATAATAATTTAAAAATAAACAATATTACAAACAACCCTCTATTATAACTTGGATAATACTAAAAGAGACCTACAAAAATTATTGTAACTTGGATAATACCAAAAGAAACATACAGAAATAATGAAAGGATAAGACTAACAAGAACATGAACCCACCCATGTATCTAGTGACCAACGAGGTTATGATTTTTCATATTTCTATACATAACGATCTTCCTAGAAATAGCTTTTTTCAATGAATTTAATGGGAAAAATAATATGTCCATGGTTTTGAAGACAAATCATGCATCTAAACACTTGAGATTTTGCCTTTATTCATATCTTATCTTATGCAAAGCGAGTTGTTGAAATATATTTACATTAAAAATAGGGAAGTGAGTCAAGATCGCTCAAACAACTAACCCATTTCCTTTTTAGTCCCTGCCCTCCGGGCTGGCAGGGACTATAGTAATCAGTTTTCAGTCCCGGCATTAGTTTGGCGCAACGATCAATTCATTTATTTTAACTTAACCAAAGTTTCTCCACATTTCCCATTAATCGATACAATATTTTATATTTCTCTATCCTCTTAACCAATCAAAAGAATAATCATCTTATTTGGCCTCAATACGAGGTCAGGAGGCTAAAAAGTTAGGAAACAAAGGCTTAATTATAACAATATAAAAGGTTGATGAAGTAATGCTATCTTCATCCTTAGCATTAATCTGGAACATTTAATGTTAAGAGAATATACTAGGTACAACACCGCATATGTACCCTTGCCATTATTTTTATTAACCAGGGAAACAACAGCTGTTGTGCATGTTCATGTACGTGTCTATAAACAGTGGTGCAGGTGTTCTGCCAGAAATTATTTTAGGCACCATTATCCGCCTCTTCAGGTCACGCCTCAGTTCAGCCTTCAAATCTTTCATTTTCTGTGACTGCTGTTGTACATTTGCAGAGTTCTCAGTTTTCAGACAATCAATTAGCTCTTCCTGCTCGAGTAGAGCAGCGGCCTCTCTAATGTCGAATGTCGTTCGGTGTTGCCTCCTGTAAAGTCACCACGCCTGCGTTTGCCAGACTGGTAATCTTCCCAGCTTTATCTTTTCATCGTTCATGGTTATTTTTGAAATATTCACCTGAACTGTCAAATATGTAATGCATTACAGGTACAAGAAACATTTGACCAAACCCAGACTTGAAACGTACCTGCTCTGTCCTCTCTGTCCTGGGGCTTATATGTACGATCCTGCCGCTATCTGCTGTGGCATGACCGCTATCTGCTGTGGCATGACCGCTGAGGTAAATCTGCAAAAAATATTTCTAAAGTTGATTTGATTTCGATGGAAACATTATTAACTATAATTATTGATCGCAGGATATTACATTCCAGAGCTGGCTTCAAAAATTTTACAGCACAAAAATTTGTCGCAGGCATCATTTATCAATTTCAGAGGAATAATGGTGAGTTCAATTCACACACTTGTGACTTTTAGAAAATATCATCCATCTGAAATCAAATCTGAAGTTTTCGCATATAAAACTTGCAAACTCTACAGAAAGTCATCTTACTAAATTCTAAAATATGGAAACTTCGTTACACAATCAATCTGAAGCCTGCACATTCAATTTATGCAGGTTGGAAATGGCGTAATGAATGATGATACTATTACTTCATACCTACAACCCATGGATCACCAGAAAGACGAGGTCAGCAATTCTCTGAATTTATTTTAAGTTGCCGGAGGCCATGATAATGGTCATCCCCTTGTCCCTTCTCGCCTGCTCTTCAGTCGGAAGAATCCCCTGTTCTCTGTTTCATTTAAATTCATGGAAAACAGTTAATACAAAGATCCTTGAATGGTTCAGATCTTACATTGCCATCGGCAGTTACCAGGTATGCAGTTATTTTATTTTATTTTCATTATGCGGGAATTCTAAGATCTCTGTTGTACAATTCACAGATCTTTAATTGCGTTTACCCTAATCTGCATCGGATCTGATGGTTTCTGTGCATGTGAAGCTCGTTATCTCCGAGATAAATGACTCGGCAGCAACCCCTTTACAGGCCGTGAAGCTCTTGGCAATGTACTTGGCTGGACCTGAATACAAGGTTTTCCCCGTTTACATTAAAAAACCTTAAATCTCCGTGAACATTGTAATAGTTTTCTTTATATAATTACGATTAGGCATTGCAGGGGAATTTTTTAAGGTCGAAAAATGATTTTATAGTATTTTATTTTGATGAATTTTTTAAATCTAGAAAATGAAGAAAAAATACGACAGGGAAATGCTTAAGAGCGAATTGCGTTAAACTATTAATATGTGAGATCACGTTACTCATAGCTAGTTTTGGCGTTAAATCTTGAAAAACATGGCCGATCTTTCGGGGAAATTTCGAGGTTCAGCAAATGTAAGTAAACCTTGGCTAACCCAGCAAATATTAACTCTTAAACTTTTGAAAATATGGTAAAACTAAGAAAGATATAAATCTTCGTATACATGCATGACCGGGTAAAGATTTACCTATTTCTGCATCTGCGACTGGCAAGGAAATTGAGGGGCGATACTGAATTAAGCCACAGAACTTCTTACATTCCAAGCTTATGTCCATACACCTTCAAATGACTACAAAACTTTAGTTTAACAGACTACACAGAGTGCACTGATCGAAACTTTGGAGCATTAAATCCTAAAATTCCTCGAATTCGAGGGATCTTTAAACGCCACAAATCCTTACTTCTTTTTCTCCGTTTTGTGACGAACAAGAATCGCTGCACCGAATGCCCCACGGCCAATCTGTTCCATTATCTCATACTGTTCCATTCTCGACTCCATTGCTCCTCAAATCCAGCTCTCTACTCTCCAAGCTTACCAATATTCCTTAATATCTAGATACCTAACCTTTCTTTCTCTTGTTCTGAGCAGCGTTCCGTTTGCAAAGAATGAACAATTATCCACAGCTGCTACAAGTTACCGGCCCTAACGAAAGCGCGTAAAGTACAGAGGCTCGACCTTCCCGTCTCGCTGGTCGCCAGGTTAAATGGCCAAATGCGGGCGTTGTCAGACATTTGAAATACACAGCTTTACCTTGACAGAGATAAGACAGCCATATCTAGACACCTAACCTTTCTTTCTCTTGTTCTGAGCAGCGTTCTGTTTGCAAAGAATGAACAATTATCCACAGCTGCTATAAGTTACCGGCCCTAACGAAAGCGCGTAAAGTACAGAGGCTCGACCTTCCCGTCTCGCTGGTCGCCAGGTTAAATGGCCAAATGCTAAGCGTGCTCGACCGCTAAACAGCGATGCCTGGTTTCCTCCGCCACGTTTCGCTCATGCACATACTCAAAAAGGAAATGAAATACGGAAACTTCTTCCTGCCGTTTCAATGTGAATTTGATGATGTAATCGAAATACCAAACCCAGGTCTTCAACAACGCAACCGCATCATTACTTTTGCATGAATTATGCCACGTCATTATTTTCCCATGAGAATTTCAAAACTCGGGTCTTTAACAAGCTGGCAACCACGTCATTATTTAAGTAATATTCGTTCCTCGCCTGAAAGCAACTAATCATGTAGGGCCTTATTTCAGCTTTCTTCGTTTGTTCGACCGTTTAATGTGACTAAGTATTAATACGAAGGAACTGTTGTTACTAATCTATGTATGGATCTTCTGATTCCAAGAACACCATTTAAAATATACCCATTGTTGGGGTTAATGTGTAGATCGTGTCTGGTTCTGCTATGGTTGCGGTTTGTATAAATTGTGGGCTTTGGGCGTTAATAATTGTAGATTACGAAATCAATTTTAGCGTTCCAAAATTATTTACCTTATATCGTATTCTGAGCAATCCTCTTTAGTTAGCGGCCATTGTGTGAAACAGTGATGTAGCGTCTTTCTGTCCGTGTTGTTTTGACAGACTTAATTAATTAAGCTAATTTTCCGGATTCTATTTACATATATATTTGCGGTCCATTGTATTGGGAAAAATCCCTTTAGAGAGCTTCCGTTGTGGAAAACAGTGTTCCAACCTGTTTTGATTCAATTGATTAATAAGCTAATCCTTTGCTCATAAAGCTTATGGGACAGCTAAATTGGCCATAATGGCAGTATGAAGTATTATGTAAACATATTCTCAGTGGATCATATATATGATAATAAATTTATTGATCCATTAATAATAAAAAAAATATCAATTAATTTTCCGTACGTAGTTAGTAAACGTTTTTTAAAGATTTACTAATGTTTTGAACAAAGTTGCCCTGCACATGTCTTGAGTTAATTTGTATATGTCAAATCATAATTCTGTATAATATCAACCCAGGTTTATGTTAATTTTGCATTTGGATAAGGATGACAGACCACCTCGCAAAAAATACCAAACCCAGGTCTTCAACAACGCAACCGCATCATTACTTTTGCATGAATTATGCCACGTCATTATTTTTCCATGAGAATTTCAACCCCAGAAGACTAAAAGCAGTGTAATCGTATGCATTCCCGTACAGCCTCGAATGGATTTCAATCTGTTTACTATCGTAAAGCAAAGATGCTATAGATTCCATGGACCCAGCGATGGCCGTCACTCGAATGCGATTCTGGTTTTTCTTGACCAATTTCGGGATGATCTCTGCAGCCGCTCTTCGAATCTCCTGCTCCTGATGGTTCCTCCAATTCAGTATCTCGATCAGTCTCTCCACCACATCTCGCATGGTTCCGATCGCCCGCAAAGTCTCCTCTGCAAACTGATCTTTATTCGCAAGAACGGACAGGACTCGAGCGCCCGTCAGTTGTAACAATTCTGATCCAAGGCTGTCAATGTTTGCTTGTTGCATTGACCAAATGTAAAAATACTATTTTCGGAACTTTTTTTACATGCTGTTGACAGGGCAGGGACTAGCTGCCCCGCAGCCCTCCTTGTTTTTCTTCTTTCTGATTTATGTTCCATTTCCATTGCTTCATCTATGTTTCATTTCCATGCTTTCATAGTTATTATTAAGAAATTCCTTAAATTTCAGTTTGAAATTCCCCCTTTTTTTTTTAATTAAATGATTTAATGTTAGGAATATGTAATTCTATCGGATTTTTTTATATTTAAATTAAAATATATTAAATATAATATATTTTTAATATCAATTTATTATGAAATTTTAATAAAATATAGATATTATAGTAGACTTTTTTTTATTTAATTAAGTATTTTTTTAGTATTTCTAATTATTAAAAAATAATTTATCTTAAATAATATAATTATTGTATTTATCAAATAATAATTCTATTTTTATCAAATTTAAAATTTTCTTTTATTTATAATTATTAAAAAACTTTTATTTACTTTAAATAATATAATATATCTTTTCTTTTATTCCTTTTTTCTTCGCTTGAAGGAAATTTTTTTTTTATTATTTATTTAAAATTACAATTTTTAAACACACCCCAATGTGTATTCATATTTGTATGGTCATCATAACTTTAAATATCACTTTAAATATCATCAAAAATATTAGGTTTGGGATTATAAACATTTCCTTCTCAGACGACAAAAAAACAAAAAATAGCTCAAACTCATTGTGAGTGTAGATAATGTCCAGAAATTATACAATATACATATGGAATTATAGATCTCCCTGAGTATATGTCGGCACATGATAAACCCAAAAAAAGAAGCAAGAAACTATGAAGTAAAGCATATTTTCCCTATATGTTGTTCAAGGTGGTTGCCAACCAACTTGTACACCTACTCGTCTAATCCCAGAAGTAGTAGTTACGCCGCCACGAATTCTAGTAATTCGCCAAAAATCCTTTTCCAAAGATAAAGTCACTTTGGAAAGACCATCATCTGTGTGGTTTAACTCGTAAATTTGTTGACATGAGCATTGTATGAGCTAATTTCTTAAACTAAAAAATTCATCCAATATGGGACTGAAGAGAGAATTCCTACAATACTATAGGCAATTTAACAAATTAATCACTAACTTAGAACCCCCAAAGAGTTCAAAACGAGAGACACCTTGTTCAATGGAAAATGCTAACAGGAAACAACATGCAAGAACCATCACCCAATCTAATAGAAACCTGAAAAGACATGTTAGAAGATAGATCTAATACAAAGCCAATCCTACAGTTCCCACCCGAGTCAACTCATGCCCCATCAAGTAACATCACCCAAAGGAACATCAAGCGCATCTTGGGATTCCCCTCAACCTCCCTCCCCTCCAAATATTTAGGGCCCCCCCCCACTGAATCAACTATCAAGAACTCCTCCTGCAGAGACCTTTTGAACAAGCATAATAACAAACTCAACTATTGGACCTTCCGATCCTTGAACATTTCTAGCCTCTTGGTTCTCCTTAAATTCACACTTCAATGTATGTATATCTACCTTTTTCTGTCCTAGCATCCCCCAAATGGCTCCTAAAAAGCATCGAAAATATCCAAGGAAATTTCTTTTGTGGAGGAGATGACTTGAAGCACAAATGGCCTCTAGTCAAGTGGGAGACTCTTTTCCTCCCAAAGACAAGCAGGGGTTTGGGCCTAGATGACCCTGAAGTAGTCAACAAAGAGGTTGGCCCAAACATCTAGTGGCGTTGGATGAAACATAAGACAGAGTCGTGGGCTCTCTTATGGCACATCAATTATGCCAGGGACTCAGTAAGGCATGATCTCATCCATCTCTCTGCACAAACCCAAGGATCTTCCATATGGAATCTTACCAATCTTAACTGAGCTCTAGTCTAGAGTCTCAACTTCTAGGAAATTTGTGATGGTCTATCAACAAGATTCTAGACTGACTCCTAGTAGAAACTTCCTAGCTTGAGCCACGTTCTCTCAACTCCCTTAAGTCGGGCTCACGCACAAAACACTAAAAGATTACTAGTCCATCATTACTGGACAATCTAGGTGGTATCGAAACTTAGGAACTGACATCGCAACATACTAAACGGGGTGGAAGACATGGAAAGCAATAGGAACATCCTTTAGCAAGCCCTACTCAACTGATCTAGGAAAAAAGAAGGTTCAGACATTCTCAGGTGGGGCTACTTAGACCTTGGAAGCATCTTGATTAAGGAGGCATACCATCTACTCATCCAAGACAAAACACCTGATCCCAACCCTTTTTGGAAGGAGATGTGACTCATGAACACCTGGCCCAAGATGAAAACCTTCTCTTGGATCCTTATCATGTGTCACACCCTCACTTGGGACAACCTCTTCGAAAGAGGCTTCTAAGGATCTTCCTAGTGCAACATGTGCAAAAACCATCTAGAGATGATAGATCGTATATTTGGCTCTTGTTCTTTTGCAAAATGCCCATGGAGAAAACTTGCATCAGTCTTCCAAAGACCCACCCAAGAGGAGGTGGAATTTCCCATCACATTAAAATCTAGGCCAAGAACTGCTTTCCAAGCCCCATCCTAAATTGTCTTTGGGTTGTTTCTCATAGCGTCCTACCCTAGGATATTTGAAAAGAAAGAAATCAGAGAATCCTCAATAACAAGCACAAAACTCCAAAAACTACACGGGATCTCTTCCACTAGCACATTAAAGAGACTCTGGCTCTATCGAAATGGGACAACAATGACCTCTAGGTTCCTGCATTAGAACGAGAGATCATTGCCTGGTGGAACCTCAAAATCCCCAAACTTCAAGGAGCATCCACATCAAGTAATACCACAAGATCCACTCTTAATGCCTAGAAGCCTCCTCTAATACATCACTTCAAACTCAATTTGGATGGTGCCTCTAAAGGCAATCTACGAGATTCTGGTATAGGAGGGGTCTTTTGAAACAACAAAGGGGAGATCCTCAACCTTTATAGATGATACATTGGTCAAGAAGCAACAATGCCACCAAATTGGAAGCCTTAATAAATGGTTTTCATATAGCCAAAATAAACCACTTCTTCCCTCTCATTCCGTAAGGGAACTCCAAGATCATCATTCAAGCTGCTAACATGCTCCTTAATGGCACCCCTCCCTCTGAATGCTCTATAAGCTAGAGACTGGAATACAACATGCAACAATTTGCCTCTCTCCTTTCCTAGTAAGAAGCCATTTCCTTCCAACACGTCAAGAGGAAGGTTAATTCTTTGGAAAAAATTCTAGTAAAAAAGTAATTGAAGATCAAGAACCATGTGAGAACTGGCCTATGTCCTCCTTCTCCATAGCTACCTAGTCCCCTCAGTGCTAGTGCATTGTTGATCAAGACCACCAACACCAAGATCCATGTGTTCACCAATAATCTGTAGCTCATTAAATCTCTTAATTTCAATATGACTATGATCACCATTTGGTAGCCATGCGATAGGGATCCACTTACATATAAGCACACGAACAACCCTTTTGTTTAGTTGATTAACCTTGCCTTTCTCACATGCATCATCTTGATGTTACTTCCCTATCTAGACTCACACATGACTTAATGTTCAGTGTTATCTTAATTCCTATGCTTTGTCGTCTTTCTACTCGTTCCTCTGCACAAGCCTTTGTAGCCCAGATTAGTTCACCTAACTTGGATTCTAGTGTTGTTTCCATTCACAACCATCCCCTTAGAATTTTTGTACTCTTGCAAGCTGCCATGGTGAGAGAACACGGTTAGCTACATCAAGGCGGTAGGGAAGAGGTTGTCCTCCCAATTCCCCTTGGCACGGTGACCACCTAATTCCCTTGGATCCATACATTCCAAATTAAATCAAACATAGGGTTTCCATATTCAAGGTAACCAAGAGACAAAGACTTGGTAACGAGCTTTGCGCTGCTTGCAATGCCTTGGCAAGGAAACTTTGGGAGAAGGAGTTAACTCACATCCCTACTAAATGTCATGTCGTTGAAGCCAATGCCTATGTCAACCACATCCGAACTACTCTCACGAAGCATTGGTGTCAATTTCCCTACCAACGTGTCATCCTCCACTTCCTCCAGTGCTCCATACCAGTCTTCAGAGCAACTACGCGACGTGCTCTTGCATCAAATCTACTCTCCCTCTCCTTACATTATATTAGTAAGCGATGGACGTAACAAAAGCAATCATGGTCAGGAGTTTTGTGGCTAGGTAGGGCAGTTCTAAGAATCCCTAGTCAATTAATGCTCAACCTGCTAAAAGGAAACCTCCCCCCCCCCCACAACCATAACATATATGGATGCATGATTCTAGAGGAAATGTCAGAAATGGACTAGGAAGGTGACAAAGTGGATTGCACTCTTTCTCAACAATATTATTCAGAGCCTAAAGGCCATCATCCAGCATTACTGGGTCTTCCATATTCTCCATCTTTCACCTAATTTTGTTCTTTTTTCTCATCTCTGCTAGTCTTAAATGCAATATTTTGACTTAGATATGGTTGCAAAATGTATGAGTTTTTGTTTACCTACAACCACTATGTCTCAGATGCTGAATATTTTTTTCTTAGCAACCTCTCTGGTTACCCCTATAGGGGAAAAGTGGAACAACCCAAGGCTGATTTTATATGTAAATAAATTAAACCAAGGTCATGGGACACATATTCCAAGTTGAATAGAGGGGATAATATTATAGTGGGCATCACTTGTTGTTAATTAATGGCTATGGGAATTGGAAAAGACATCAACAAAGGCAAAAGGAAATAAATGGAAATTTAATATAAGAAATAAAGGAAAATAGGAGAAAAGGTAGATGAAGAGACACAAATATGCATGCAAGGGAAATTAGAGAGAAAGTAGAGGAAAATGAAAAAAAAAAAAGAGGAAATGGAAAGGAGGAGACTAGAAATCAATGATAAAAAGGCATAAGAGAAACAATTCACAACTTTCATCAGTTTAGCTTTTGATAACTTTCAGAAATAGAGATCTAAGAGAAGAGAGAGGAAGCACTTGGACACAAGCAAGCAAGAAAAGGAAAGCAAAAGAGCACAAATAAAGGTTTGAAAAGTAACTACAACGGGAATATATTGCAGGTAACAAGTTGCATGTGTGATTTCCTTACTGAGATTTGGATACGCGATACATGCATTTGGTTATTTTGTTTCTTTATTGTCATTGGCATGGGTATTTCCTAGATTGATAGTGGTTTTTAGCCTTGCCCTATCATTTCCTGGTGTTGTGGGTTCCTTGTTTTGCTTTAAGCTTTGGATGGCCGATATACTTTAGATCATGGTGAGGTGGTCTCAGTAAATTCCCAAGGGTCAAGGGTGGAGATGGGCTTTCTCCTAGAACTCTTGACAAATGAGTGGAGATAGGAAAATTCAATTGGATATGGTGAAGAAAGTTGGAGGAATCAAATCTTGTTTGTTGTTAGTGATTTTTGGACCAGTTTAGGTGAAATAATTATGGTTGAAGGTTGAGCTAGTTTGGCCTCTAGAAGCCTTGGTTGGTTTTAATTTGGTTTAACCCATATGATCCCAGATTCATGCTTGGAATATGGCATGGGGGTGCTTGGCTGAAAGAGAGATTTGTGTTAGACCAATCAATGGTCGGTTTGTACATGTAAGTCCCTGACTTGGTTGGCATTTTCATATGTAAATATGAGTTATTTTCTTATTGTGATAAATGAGCACATGCACTGGTTATTACGTTGATTTTACAACTAATTTGTCATGGATTCATCATGGTTTTATGCCAGTTATAGGTCTGGTTAAATGATGTTCTCTTGTTATGGATTCCATTCATGATTTGATAAGTTATTGAATGGTTATGTGAATGCATGGACTAACAAGTGTTGTTGTGGCTAATTGGAGAGGGTATTGAGCCTTCTTGATGATTCTCTAATGAATTTCAGAAGACATTGAATATATATGCATTCACGACCTGTAGTTACTATGTTTACCATGTGTTTGATGGAATGTTTTCATGTGTTTGGAAACTTCTGAGCAAGATCTAGCCTTAGTACTTATCACATAGACTTTCCATCCCCTTATACTTGATTCTGGAAAGTTTTGGGTTGTTCTGGGCAGTGGCATGTGGGCTAGCTCTAAAAGTGTGGCACTAATTTCACGTCTGCATGCATGGAACTAGGAAATTTCGGCCGCAACCACACAAAGGGAGGCATGTGCATGTGGATGGAGCTTTTCAACCATACTCACATTGTTTTAGGTGTATGGTTGGGTTGTGAGCTTAAGTAAAAATAAGTTCTAGCTCAGGGTCTGATCACTAGTGGTTGTTGTCTGACTCTTGGGTGATTTGGTGTCCCTGAGAGATTTCAATATGTTTTTGGTTAGTAGACCCCACTTCCATAACTAGAACTTGGATTTTGGGTAACTTCATAGTAACTCTCAGCTCATGTTTACCTGGAGAGCTTATAAAATGCGTAAATGTGGGATCGAGTGTTTACAGGGTGGTATTAAAGCGAGGTTGCAACACTAGACCTTAGGGTAAAGGTAGCTTGTTATGCATACATATCAGTTGTCTATGTGTTTATCATGCATGCATGTTGTTTATTTATTGTTATGATTACGATGAGCCAATATGCTTATGACCTTGTATCGTGCTAATCTGGATTAGTATGTGCAAATGCAATAACCTTCCTTAAGATACCTTGAGGTATGCTTTGATTATTTTTTACTTCACTAACAATGGAATATTGCAGGAAATAAAAGGCCAAAAGATGAAGAGCATAATAGTTGAGTATAGTTCATATGAATCTATGTACAGGCCTGAAGAGACCTTGGTAGGATGGGAGAGATTAGTTGAGCAGTAGGGAGAGGGAGATTCTCTTAGGTTGGTGGATACATTGCGAATTTTGAAGGCAAAAATCGCGAGTTGCAAGGAAAACAATGAGCGGTTGATTGAGGCATAAAAAATGCTTGCTAGAGCTCAAGAAAAGGAAGCTGAAGTTAATGCAACTATTCTCTAGAGTCTTTCATATTTGCAGAAGTAGGGACAACTAGGGATCAGTGATGGACAAGATGAAATGACTAATGATGTAGATGGAAGCAGGCCTTAGAAAGGGTACGATATGGACAAAGATGCTATAGTGAAGAGTGGAATATGCTTGCATACACTTGGCAATAGTGGTAGCACTTATGGACTATATTTTAGCTCTGGTTCTAAGAGACATCATCGCCATTACCGCCAACATACTTATAGGAGAAGTGAGAAGGGGTATTTACCATATGAATTCAAGAAAGCCAAGCCTCCTAATTTTAATGGGGAAGTGAAGAAGTCAGAAGATGTTGAGGCATGGCTACTTGGGATAAAGAAATTCTTCATATTGCATGATTACTTAGAGAACATGAAAGCCATGATAGCTACCTTCACTCTTAAGGGAAAATCATATATCTGGTGGGAAGATGTTAATCATATTAAAGGCATCAGAGAAGAGGAGATAATTTGGGGTGAGTTTGAAAGACTCTTCAAGAATAATTACTCATCTGAGAGATATTGCGATGAAAAGGCCAGGGAATTCTATGAGCTCAAGATGGCTTCCATGACAAATGAAGAGTACACGAACAAATTTCTAGAGTTGTTGAGGTATGTTCCCTATATCAAGGACAATAAAACAAAAGTCAAAAGGTTCATAAATGGATTTCCATTAGCATTCAAAGATGAGATTGAGTAGGATGAGCCTTAGTCATTGGAGGAAGTTATTGAAAATTTGAAGCATTGTTATGAGCAGTCAAAGTGAAAGCCCGAGTTTAAGGGTGATTGGAAAGGTAATGATAAGACTAAAGGAAAATGACCAAGATCTTAGGATGCAGGTGATAAGGAAAACGTGGCACCTCATAAGAAGTTCAATGCAGCTGAAGGGGACATGGGTCTTATCTTAAGGAACAACAAAATAAAAGTGACGACTGGAAACCTTTGAGGTGTTGGACTTGTGGTGGAGAACATCATAGGAGGGATTTCCCATCGCATCAGGGTAGTAGGCCTCATATTTACAGTGCTTAGGAGACACATACACTTGGGGATGTAGGTCATAGCATTCCCTAGATATATGCAGCAGTGGATAGCAAGCATGCATACCATCAAAAATTTATTATTGATATGAAAGGTAAGCTTTGTGGTCAAGTTGTTTCTATTTTTATTGATCCTGGATCGAATTATAGCTATATGTCATGACCTGGTGGATCAACGTCGCTTGAATAAATAATTGCATGCAGAATCTTGGTTGGTGCAGTTGGCTACAGGGACCAAAAGAAGAGTTCATCATTGGGTGCGATTGATCCGTACTTATATATAAATGCAACAAAATACAGATATAACCGTATGCACAAAGATGCAGCAAAAATAAAACTTCATTTCATTAATATCAAAGAATTGAAATAGGCTTATATCATAGTTTTAAAAACCGAAACCAGTGACTGAACCAGTCCAGCTAATTAACTGGGTTTCAAACTGGAACCGGTCAAACCGGGACTATTCAGATCTTAATGAATCGATGTTTAAGAAAATACATGAAATAATTAGTTTTTAATAATAACAATAATAAAGATATTTTAAGATTTAAAACCATGATTCTAAACCAATAGAGACAAAATATTCAAGGTTTTCTTATCTATATACCATGTAAAGGTGAATATATCAAAACAGCATCGAGTGTAATACATATCAGCAACAAAATACAAAATCAATGAGGTTCTAAATGGCCTCTAGAGTTTGAAACAGTGATCTAAGCTATGGGGCCACTGACCTACTACAAGTCTATATATTAGTGATCAACAACATGATCACTCCTCATCATGATCAAAATCATCACCACTACTAGAAAAGAGATCATCAACATGAGCTACATAAATAATATGGTTTAGAGTTTGAGGACTCCTAAAACTCCTCTACAAATTTAGTAGTAGTAGTAGCAAAAATAGACATCAAAACATGAATCTCATCATTGATTCAATGCTACTAGAAATGGGATCATCAACGAGAGATACATAAACATCATCTAGCTCAAAGTCTTCAGACATGGATTGTTCAACCTTATAACATGATAGAAATTGAAAAGGTTTAACATGCCTAACAAATGATTTTGGTTTGAGTGAAGGGTTCATCTCCTCAACATTATAATGTGGTAGAAAAATATTAGCATGCCTAACTAGTGTTTTTCCTTTGAGTGAAGGGTACATTCTTGTTAAGGCCATGGAAGAGCAGTTCAACAATCAATACCACCAACATCAACAAAGTTCAACAATCAATGCCATTGACATCAAGGTTCTTAAAGGGCTTCATGCTCTTGATCAAATGCCAATCTCATACCCTCACACATGATAGAATCAAATGGAAACAATGCAAACCCCCAAACCATGAAATCCCGAAAACCATTAAGTTTGTTGAATTTTGAGTGAAATCTAAAATTCTAGTTTCTCCATATGAAATCTAATGAGGTCGAAACCACTCTCAAACATCCTGAGTCATTTCATGGTAATGTTAAAATTTTAAGCAAAAGGAGGAAAATGAAATATAAATGAAAATGTCACTTTCGCTGGTTTGACCCAGTCGCCTACTGAACTGATCGATTTGATCGGTTTTCGGTTCAAGACGACCTATTTTAAAAACAATGGCTTATATACAGAATGGAAATAAACTAGCTCAGGTGATGTTAGCTTATCTCTAAGAAGAGATGTGGTGCATACATGGCTCTAAATTGTGTTACAATGAGGCTTAAAGGCTTATTTAGAAAAAATGGAAAACCATAAATATCCAAAAACCTAACCCTAGGAGATGAAGCGCCAAAATTGTGGGCCCCATTGGGATAAATTGATACATCAACTTCCCAGGTCGTAACTTTGGCATACGATCTCTGTTTAACGTGCATCATACCTCGTTAGAAAGAACTATTTGAGGAATACAACTTTCAACTATAAATGTTAGTGAAATACCAAAATTTTCCCATTTTCCAAAAAACATCAATTAGGGCCTCAAAACGGCTCTGGAAGTTGGGGACTTGAAAAACTGCCAAAAATAGTAAATTGTGCTACAATTAAGGAAATTGAAAAAATGAAAGAAAAAGTGGTGAGGGTCCAAGTGGAATAGGTAAGTGGCCACCAATATCCACCTGGATCAATCCTCCTCCCTTCGGAAGAAATGGTCCCCACTGCATTGAGTGCCTCCATGAGATAGGGAAACTTCTGCTAAAATTGGTCCCTGGTAAGCCACTTGCCCTAGTGCAGGAGTTGGCGTGATTTGAAAAATCAATATAGTTGGATCCTCTATTGGTGAGTGTTTTTGATCTATGTATTCATGATATTATTAGTTGTGGCCTACTCGATACAACTTGGGTTGAGCTCTGTTGGTGTGAGTTGCTCAACAATGTTTGATGTGTCCAAAGACAAGGGAAAGTATGGTCGTAGTCGGTCCACATTGAATACTGCGTGCAGGCCAAGGAACGATGGAATGTTGAGCTCGAAATAATTGTCTCCTACAACCTTAGTGATGGTGCAAGGCCCATATTAGAGCGGCAAAGCTTGTAGTGTGCCCTAGCGAGGCGCTCCTTCTGCAATGTAAACAAAGTTTGTCGCTCAATTGGAACTTGTGTGGCACCTGATGCTGATCATGTCACCATTTGTACTTGACATTTTCTCTATCCAATATGTAATGGACCTATTGGCGGATGTGCCGAATGCGCTTAATGAAGTTGTTAGCCCTATCAACTTTGGACTAGACATGAGTTGAATCTGCTTGAGTAACTGCAATTGGTATGGCCACATAAATGGGACATAGTGGCTAGAATCCCAACCCCACCTGAAAAGGGCTATGGTGAGTTGAGCTATGGAGAGCTCTGTTGTAGTTTTCCTAGACATGGGAGATGCTTTCATCCCATGTCCGTGGAGGCTTTAAGTTGTACATGTGCAAAATGTGCACGATCATCATGTTGACGACCTCTATTTGACCATCAGTTTCGGGGTGGAAGGTCATGGGCTTATTGATATTTATATCCAACATCGACCATAGGATTGACCAAAATGTACTCAGGAACCTGTTGTCCCGATTTTAGATAATGGACTGTGGGATCCCAAAGTCTACCCACACCCATTCAAAGAAGATCTTAGCAGTGGATTCTGTTGTGATACTCTTCTTGCAGGCCTCTAGAATAGCCATCTTAGAGAATTTGTCGACAACCATGAAAACATAGTCATTGCCATGCTTAGTAGAAGGAAGGCCTGACATGTAATCGATGGAGATGGATCCCCAAGGCCGGATGGGAGTAGGCAAAGGAGTATATAGGCCTTGCTTCATAATGGTCAGTTTGGCAATGGCACACGTAGTGTAGTCTCTGATGTACTTCCCAAAATCTTGTCGAAGGTTCGGTCAATAAAAATACTTATGCAGCACTGCCATGAATTTCTCTACTCCAAAATGTCTAGCGGCCCAATTGTAGTGCACCTCCCAAATCATCTTGGCACGCTCGCTTGAAGGAAAATAGAGGTGTCCTAGGTGGCATAATAGTGCACCCTGGAGGTGAAAATATGGAACTTCCTTGCCTTCCAGGAGAATTTGGTATGTGTCACTCTATTCTAGATTGCTCTTATAAATATACGGCCACCCCAAAGTCTCGTGTACACAAGAGCCGAGTACAGTGTTCAACGCCATGACCGATGGTCGACTGAGGCAGTTTTCAACATTATTACTTCTACCTTTCTTGTACTTACTGTTCAAATGGAACTGTTGTAGGTATGTGGACCATTTATGATGGTGATCATTTTGCAACTTCCCTTGTGTTTGTATGAACTTATTGACAGGTTGAAATGTACAGCCAACAACTAGGGGGTCTTCTCGGTGTGAAGTCCCAATTAGACCTCACACCATTTTGGATAGGAGTTCCATCTAGTATGTGGGCCCGACTACCACCATGAATGTTTCTGCTCTTGGCTGTCAATTGATAAGTTATCAGAGTGGGGAAAGGGTGAAATGCCTAGACAATGGAACAAAATCGGCCCAATATTGACAAACTACAAACAAAGATACAGACAAGTCTCAGCAGCAATAAAAAGGGGTAGACCATGAGAGGGATTGGTGAGCCAAAACCCAATCAGATATATATGAATAAGAACATTCCAGAATCTAATTGCAAACTAGTTCGTAATAGATCATTGACATGGCAAGGAACAAGTGAACACAAATTAAACAAAACATACATGAAACCACTATGAATTAGTCCATAACATATTTTGTATATGACAATACGCATACAAATATAGAGAAGTATTAGACAACCAATACAACCACCATGAGTAAGCATGGGAATCGGTGTCGAATAGAGATAACATTTTATTAATGTTGTTGCAACTTCAATTACATAACTAGCAGTTGGTCAAAACCTAACAGTGGAACATGGGCTACCCATATCATTTCCCAATGCAAAACCTTGCCCTCACTATGACTCCATCTACTAGTTGCCAAGGGTTGAGTGCCTCTCGCTCTTTAGCATAATTCAGTTGTCTAATCTTAGCTTCTACTCAAGTTCTAATGTCCCCGTTTAATGAGGAATTAGGGAACATTTATAGAGATGAGGTGACTATTCACCTATCGTGACTCTTGATCTCCCCCTATGACCTTTCATCTACCCTCATGACTCTTGAGCTTCGTCACTGCTCTCTCATATCTATTTCCTAGTACATGATTAATTGATCCCAGCCTAACTGGTGACATCATGATGAGAACATTTACATTATGATGAAAGAGAAGAGGAAGATGTATAAGTTTCTTGGAAACCCTAGAACGCTTGTCGCCAAGGTAGCTGCTAGAGTACAAGACAAAATTGTGTGGTTCATTAGCTACATTGAATGACCATTTGCCTGCTATGACATCTGCCATCGTGGTTGACATAGTGCCTTGGCTAACTATGTGGAGCCAGTTTTTTAATTGGTTGGACACCCTGACTGCAAGGCTTCTTGTGAGAGATCCTGGCTTCCTCCACGTAAGTTAGCATCCCTACATCCCTTAACTGAACCAACCACTACTAGCATAGAAATATCCTTGTGCAAATAAGCATAAGATATTCCCAATGGATGTTGTCTCCTTAGTTTCATCTAGTGGGTTTCCCTCATATTCAAGTGATTGATTGCACTATCTTCCTCATTGAGTACAATCCATTGGAAGTTGTAATCTGATAAAATAACCATGATACTATACCTTTCAAATATATGTTCTTTCCTATCCTCCCAAATGAAAAATCCAACAGGTGTCCCTGTTCCTTGTAAATGACACTTTGAAATCTTCCTTGGCAATTCTTCATTTGATTTGAAAAAATAAATAGTATTCAAGTTATCAAAGACCACAAGGATATTCTGAGTATCCATCCAAATTCGATGCAAAAAAACCTGGATTCAGGGAAATCAGTGAATGATTGAAATGATTTTGTGAACTTGTCATCTTTCCTCAAAATTGTAACTTCATGGTCGAAAAAGACTGAAATATATTCTCCACTTGCAGAAAATATAATTAATTTCCCCCCGATTCTCGACATAGTGTTCTCTACAAGTTAACTAGCCAATATTGAATTGTTTCATCCCTATGATTGGAAACGAGCGGAATATGATTCTATGATTGCTATTAATTTCTTCATCCTTTATATGAGACACGTCAATAACTCCAGGATGCCTCTCATCATTAAATCATGTGACACAGAATGTCATAAAATGAGGTTCCAGTGAAGATGCCATTCCAATGTTCTATGATTCATCCATTGATTGCTCAGGAAGCAAATGGGGAACCATCCATCAAGTATTCCCTTCAAAAAATACCTTTCAAAGAGACAATTGCACTGATTTAGCGACCTATGGAGTGATTTGAGATTTTATGAAGGTCGCATAGTCACACTCTAGCGAAGTCGCATCTATTGCCTGATTTTCCTAAGGCATGAAAACACGACCTCATGACCTAGGTGGAAGTGTGATTTACAAAAAGTCACATGGTCGCAACAGATGGTTGGTTGCAGTCCTTCAGAGCTCGCTTGAGGTGTTGTAATGTGACCCAACGACTTGGGTGGAAGTACAACCTCGTGGAAGTCACCCGATCGCAACATAGCACAGGTTACATCATTTGGTTGCTTCCAAAGCTCTATGACTTATGAGTAGTCGCACTTGAATGAGATCGCATGTCATCCTCTATTTTCCTAAGGCCTTGTAGTGTGACTGTACAACCTGGGATGGATTGCAACCTATATAGATTACATAGTCTCAATTCTCAGATAAGTGATGCTTTCGGTTAGAAGTCCAGGCAGTGACTGTGTGACTTGTACATAAAACTATACTGTGTGGGTGACTTACGATCATGAGTTGTCACTTACACCATTCTCGGCCTTTTAAAATGCCATGAATTCGCCTGTATAAATTCATGTGATAAGTCCATCGATCATGGTAATGTAGGCATCATGTATTCATATGCATCAACCTTGGAAGATTATGGTTGGTACTTGTCGGCAGAGGTTTTGTATCTTAAACTTTTGCATACATCATAACCACTACGAAGATCCATGTATTGAATTTGTTGGTTGCATAACATACACTAAAAAAAATGTTTCCAGCACTATGAACAAGCAAATATTTCATGGCAGTTCTTCTGTTTTTTTTTGCAATCACAATGCGACTAAGAGGCTTTATGTCTCAACCCTTTGCATTCATCATAACCGCATACACTTACACCACATTGCTAGACATAATTTCTATTAATCCAACAATATTCCACCGTCTTAACATAGGACCACGATACATGGGTTTTCCACATCACTTTTGTGATGTGAATGCACACATTCATAGGCGCTTGACATGGCATTTCCTTTCATAGGCGCAAATGGTGTATAAAAAATTCCATTTTTTCCGCAAGGGCTTCATGAAGTCATTGATTGTATTATGTGTATCTTACATGATTCACGATCATGTATCCAAGGAGGCTTTAAATCTTGGTGTGACCTCATATCATTTTGACATCAAACCCTTTGTGGTGCCACTTATACCTTGTGCATGACTAGAGTATGGGTTGGTCCATTACAATGGCACTGTATGCGCTTTGAGAGGGCTTGGATAAATGTGATGCTTGCAACATAAGACTGCCATAAAGAATGAAAGGTGATGTTTCCATAATGTGACTGCGAAGGGGTAGCACTCCTTTGTATAGGGGTTGTGGCCCTTTGACTATGCTTTGTTATAAAATAGAAGGTGTTGTCTCCCTTTCCCTACATATCACAATAATACATGTGTTAATTGCATTATATATTTATATAATAACATTGCTTCACCACTCACTAGAAACCAAAGCCTAGGGTGCATTAATGCATGCTCAATGCTCTTTCAAAAATGTCATGCTTTGGTCCTCTTACACAAGTTTTTTTAATTCTGAACACATGCATTAACCTAACATCCAAGGTGGTGTTAACATGTCAAGGGATCCCTGTAATGATGTAAATCTAGTGGGATGTGATGCTAATGGGAGTACATGCATGGGGACATAAGGGCAAGGTTGAAACATGAAGGTGACTCTCATTCTCACCAGTTAGGGCTTCAAGGATGCGCATGATGAGGACAACAATGCATCAACCCTAATGAATTTGGACAGGATGAGGGTGATGTCAAGGCAAAGTCATCGACAAAATTATTCCCACAAACCCTAACAATTATTGATATAGTCGTGCTTCAATATGAGATGATAAGGGTGAAGATAATCATGATACATAATGGTAATTAGTCATGTTTGATTTCATATTTGTAAATTTTATTATTTGGATTGCAGTTAAGTTTTACTTGCATTGAAATTAAGTTTTGATTGATTTACTTTACTTAGATTGAGATTAAAATTGTTTAGTGATTTGTATTTTGTACTTAATTCAGGAATAGGAATAGGAATCATGATGTTAGTTTAGGTTAGATGTTCTAATCCTGCGTTACCTGTGCTTGTGCTTCTAAGTCTTATGACCTCGGATTGATAATTTAATGTTGGAATTATAACACATAATTTCCCCAACACTTAGTTGGTGTGCTATAAATGGTGCTTGTATCAACATTTGAAATGAAAAATTCTCTCCTATGGGCCCTCTTAGAGGCATAGATGATATTAGATATCTCACGCAATGGATGAAAGGAAATGGGTATTGAAAGCTAGAAGATATTTCAGCATGGGACGAATAGGGTTGATGGAAAGGTTAGCTTAGGCTTGATCTTCCTCCTCAATTGGAGTACCAATGGCTCCGTCTGATACATCTTCTAAAAGTCATGGCTCTTATCTCGGTTCATTTGAAGGATCGTTGCATATGGACTAAAAGCCCTCTCCAAAAATACTCCATCAGGATGGGATACTTTGTCCTTTTAAAGCACCTTCCACATCCCCCTCTGAGCGGGTTGTGGTCCAAAATTTGGAGTAAGACAATATTCCAAAGGAATCACCATTTATTGGTCATTAATTCATGGGAAAATTCTCACAGTCGAGAACTTCAAAAAGAGAAATATATTTGGCCCATGTAGATGTGGTTTATGTTGTAAAGACGAGGAAAATATTCCCCACCTTTTTCAGGCTCTGCCCATTTTTTTTGGGGGTATGGTAGATCACCTATAGCTCAATCTCTCCTAATGCATCCATCCTTGGTACGTGGGAGGAAATGTTCGAAAATTGGAGAATGCAATATCTGTGGAATAAGAAGGCATCCTCCTTGTTGTTTCTATGCTAGGAAAGTCTCCCAAAATTCTTATGTTGGTCAATTTATATTTCTTGAAATAAATCCATTTAAAAAAATGAAAATTCCACCCCTTAGAGAGCAGCCTCCAAAGGATTATCTGTGCTTCTCGAGGCTATTTCAGCTTGTGGCTTTAATCTTAATGAGGTTGGGGACTTAAATCAATAAGAATGAGAATGGATTAAATTTGGCTTGCTCTTTAATCCTCCTATCAAGTGTCAACTCTGACTTGAAGTTAAAAGGGTTCTATATATAAGCTTGAATTAGAAAGACTTTAAGAAATGGTGTAGAAATTTCTCTATAGATTAGCTAGCTCTGATACCATGTAAAAATTCTACAAATTATATATAAATCTCGCTCTAAGACCATATAGAAAATCTAACTGTAGATTAACCCGATAATGCAATATACCAAAGCAAAATACTATAATATACTTCTACTATCAATTTTCTTTGTGGAAGCTTAAAGATTTAGCAAGATTGAGCTCAACACATATAACCAGAAGAAGAAGAATCAATGCACATGAAACACAAAAAATACTCAGGGGAAAGCCTCAGCTAAAAACCCCACTATCTGTATTATCATACAAGGTGGAAATACATCAGAATTATAAAAAGCCTTAGCTCTCACAGCTAGCCAACTCTCAGTACAATCCTCCTAGATGCTCACAAGCAATCAAAGCTTCTCACAAGCCTTCTCCTCTGCCCTCCAAGATCCTATTTCCTTGCATTGTTTATCTTGGGTGATCCTCCTATTACCAAGTGGAAGACTGATCTCTCACATTGATCCTACACCCTGTCAGAACTGCGCAATCCTCAAGGAACCTTACCTTGGCTGCATGCATGAGTTTCCTTTATAGGAAAACACATGCAACTGATAGTACTTTGCCCTTGACATTTAGCTCAACTGGGTCTTTCTCATAATAAACATGCATGAGTTTTTGATGAGGGAATCTTCAGTTATCTGGAGTACACTGGTTGAGTGCATGCATGCATCAACTAACTAATAACTCACAATTAGTTCCTCAAACAGTTTGGAACTATTTTAACTAGACTTAACTCAGTAAACTGAGCTAACTAATTACAACTCAAATATAACTCAATCTTATCTCCTTAATTAAGGGATAATCTCCTTAATTTAAGGGATAACTCTTGCATGAGTTCAGAAAGACTTCTAACTTGAATTTCTCCAACTAATTAATCCATAATAAATTAATTAATTATTTCCAAGCAGGTGGTGAGACTAAATTTGATTTTAATTCACAATTTTAATTCAAGGACAAATTAAAATTGGAATATTATGGATTCTATTTTTATCATTTCTTGTTGCTATTTTCAACAAATGGACGTAAAACAAGTCCCACTTTTCTCTATTCTTTGATCGGGCATCAAGAGGAAATCTGGGGGAGGCAGGAGTGAGAGGGGTCATTCTTGGTCTCGATGAAAAATTGTTTCCCAATTCACTTGGAGCCTTGAAATAGCTACAAACAATTAAGCATAATACTTAGCCCTATCAAAGGGATCAGAGCTTGCAAATGAATACAAACTTTCTAGAATAATTTTTTTCAGGGAATCTATGCTTGTCATCTTCTAGTTTATGAAATCCAAGAAGGCCATCAGTTCTGAATCCTCAAAATTAAGTCAAAGAATCCACGCTTAAATATCTTAGTTTGAGTAGGTGGATTTTTTTCATGTTTATGTAACATTTAAACTCGGCCGCTGATGAGCTTGCTAAGAAAGATTCCACTATGACCAAAAATATAATTGAAATGAATCAGAGGTTGGGCCTCTCCCCAATTCCTTAATAATGATGGGCTTATCAAGTTATATTATGAGAAATTGAGGGAGATGTTCCCTCTCTTCTCTCCTCCCTCTAAACTCGATGAGATTTTCAAGGAGTAATCAATTCCAACTCAAAGTGGATCTCTGGGCCCATCTCCATTTTTCTCTCTGGTCGACCTTCTCTCTTCTCTGACCTTGGATCTACATGGTCCACTCTTGGTGTTAAATGTCGTTGTATAGGTGGCATCACACTTAGGTGCCTCTCCTTCTCAGTGATCTTGTCGATTTATTCTTCCTTAGTCTCGAGTTATAGTTGAACTCCTTAACTACGACCTTCAATGCTCTGTGCTTGATAATGGAGTTAATTATCATGTCCTTCCTTGCTCACGTCTAGTTGTTTTCCTGTACTAGTGAGATTATCATGGAGATTTGGGTTTATACGTTATAGTATGACTCGTTCCAGGGTCTTGGTTTCAATTGTATATCAAATCTCTTAGGTCTTATGCCCTCAATCTTGCCTTACCTGGTATGAGAAGACTCCTTTCAGTTTGGTTGTTGGTCTCGGCTCCTCTACTCTTGCATTTTTTTATGCTTGGTTTCAGAAGATGGTGGAGTTAAATTCTTGTTGTTAGGTAGCATGGATTAGGGCCCTCGTTCTAGGATGGCAAGCGACTCTGACCCTTAGGAGAATCTCAATGCATCTGCAGTGATAGATAAGCTTTTAGATGCAACCCATGCCTTGCTTGCTTCAATTAAAAAACTTGAAGACACAGTCGAGAAGTAAAGATTCTCCTTCCATCCCTTCTTGGAGGTTAAGTTGTTATCTCATCAGGTTGATATGGAGAATTCAATGGACATGTTAAGAAAGGAAGTTCATTTCATCAATGCTTGTGTGGCTACATTGGAAGTCTCCTCCACTCCATTTGAGAGGCTGGAAATTGGAGGTTATGGCTCTATGGCTCCTATAGAAATAAAGAGGACTCGTCGCACCATGGAATGTGAAATGCTTAATCGTGGTCCATGGTGATATTTGGCCTTGTTTATTGAAGAGAGTTTCTGATATTTTGTGATCAGTCAAGTTAAAGCTCTCGTGTTATTATGATACTATGTAAATTTTGCCTCCTCCTTGGGTCCTTTTGCAGAGTAGATAGTGGTAATATCTTTTGTTTGAATGGTTATTCAACCTAAGAGGCAGTAAATATTTTGTTTACTATGTTGAAGATTTACTTTTTGTCTCAGAAAATCGATATAAGTGTTTTGGACCCAATCCTAGCGTTTATTAATACAAACACTCTTACTTATTCTTATATATATGTGTGTGTGTGTGTGTGTGTGTGTGTGTGTGTGTGTGTGTCTGTGTGTGTCTGTGTATGTGTATATATACATATACATATACATATATATATATATCATTCATCAAATAATATAATTATATCCTTAATTCAAATCTAGTAAATTTTTTTATTGATTATTTATAAAACATTAATTTGAGTTGACAGTTGGTTCTGTTACAGTCACATATCTAGATCCATATTTGAGTGAGAGAGTGGGGTGCCTTGTTTGTGGTTGAAGCACTGGGATGGAATGGTCGTAGTAGTGGTATCCACAGGGGGGGGGGCATTAGTAGCAGGCGAGATTGAAGGGACCAGAAAATATCCTTGTTTCTCCTTACTTCACGAATAAAGTTACCCCTCATACGACTCATTAATTTCACTTGCCCCTATAATGTTAGGTCGGGGGGCTCAAGTGGGGTATCCTTGAGCTAGTATGGTCTTGAACAACCACTTCTTGAACCATATCACATTATACCACTAGCTTTGATGACCACATCTATCATTATGATGAAGACATCCTAGAAGCCATGGTTGCTCCTAACTACCATTGGGATGATATGCATCATCATCCCTACTTTTTCCAAGTAGCAGGAGTGTCCCCTTCATTTCTGTAAGGAATCATTCCGGGAACCTAACTACCTTTTTTACAAGTACCTTACCTACCTTCTAGCTTAGGCTTTGAGGAAATAAGCAGCGCAAGAAGGGCCAGAGGCGTGCGTAGCGAACCTTGGGAAAAAATCCTTTATTGTCTTGGCTTATCAATGCCTATGTTGAAAGAAATCTTGCTTCTTCATAACAAAGTCCTCTGGTTCTGTCACTCAGCCACTTGCGCTCTTGTTCTATCTACGACTTATACATTGGGATCAATAAGTAGAATAGCTTGGAATAACCTGTCTTAAGTTATGTATCTCCATAATATACATATCCTTATCAATGTTATGAGTTTGGTTGTTCGTATTCATTCCTCTTCTCTCGCATTTTTTACACCCGGTTTTAGAAGTTGGTGGATTTGAATTCTTGGTTTTAGGTAGCATGGATTTGAGCCCTCATTGTAGAATGACAAGCGAATTTGACCCTTAGAAGAATCTCAATGCATCTGCAATGATTGATAGACTTTTAGATGCAGTCTAGGCCTTAATTACTTCAATTCAAAAACTTGAAGACATGGGCAAGAGGTAAAGGTGTTCCTTCTAGCTCTTCTTGGAGGCCATGTTGTTATCCCATCATGTCGATATGGAGAATTGAATGGACAGGTTGAGGAAGGAAGTTCATTTTCTCAGTGGTTGTGTGGTTGTGTTGGAAGTCTCCTCCACTCCATTTGAGAGGTTGGCAATTCAAGGTTATGGCTCTAGGGCTTCTGTAGAAATAAAGAGGACCCATTGCACCAAGGGGTGTGAAGTGGTTAGTCGTGGTCCATGGTGATCTTTGGCCTTGTTTTTTGGAGAGAGTTTTTGTTATTTGATTAGTCAAGTTAAAACCCCCTTGTTATTATTATAGTATATAATTTTTTCTCCTCATTGAATCCTTTTGCAGAATATATAGTGATCGTCTCTTTTGTTTGAAATAATTATTCAACCCAAAAAAAAATAAAGATTTTGTTTACTATATTGAAGATTTACTTTTTATCTCATAAAATCTATATAAAAATTATGGATCCAGTTCCTAACTTTTATTAATAAAAACCCTCTTACTCATTTCAATATATAATATATATAATATATATATATATATATATATATATATATATATATATATATATATATATATATATATATCCTCATCTAATAATATAATTATTTTCTTCATTCAACTTTAATAATTTTTTTGTTAATTATTTAATTTATTTAAATAACATAATTATATTCATCTACAAAAATTCATAAGCCTAGAAACTCAAAGGAAGACGCCAAATTTGAAATGTGCCCCGAAAACGATACAGATTAGATATTAATGTGTTCAACTCCGTAATCTTCGCATCAAATATATATATATATATATATATATCTATATATATATACTATATATATATATATCTATATATATATATATATTATATATATTAGTTTTCCAAAGATTTCTGTCATGGGGATTTGAAACAGTGATCAAATTTGAAGGTCCTGCTCTTAATATCTGCTCTTAATATCATTTGGAAGGGCATATAGTCATCTAACCCTTCAAGGATGAAAGGTTATAAAAAAAATTCACTTCCACTGAAAAGTATATATTAAATAAACCCTTCAAAACAATTCCATAATAAAATAGTGTCATTCTAAATCTTTAAAATCTTTAAAATTCAAAGAGTGGCTTCAATAAAAACACTATAAAATCTCAATATAACTAGTAAATAAACAAAAAAATCTCAAATTCCATTGAAAAAAGATAAACATATGTTTCATTAGATGATTTTCAAAAGTATTTGGACTTACATAATTGAAAATATAAATATATTTTCCTAATGGAAATGGATTTCTAGTTTTCATGTATTTCCTTACATCATAAGTAGCATTCCAATCTACCTCATTTAGGGCATGATGTGCAATTAAAGATAAAAATATTATCATATCTAGTGTCTCCAAAGAAAGTCTTTATCTATCATCATTTTTTATCCTGTTTAATTTTCAGAAGCCTCTTTCACACACTGATGCGTTTAATTTTCAGAATCCTCTTTCACACACTGATGTGGTTGTTGGGATAACAAGAATAGCTTGCCATAATTGCATCAAATATGGAAAGTCTTCAAACCATTCATGTTTGTATCCACATAGGTCTCATGTCATACATATGCTTTTTAGGGTATGATTTACAAATAGCACAAATAAATTCATTCATTTCACCCAAACATCTAGCAGTAGCCACAATTATCCACAATAGATTTTTCACATAAACATTTCAACTATCTTTTTGTTGGACAGTCTATATCATTCACTTCTTCATAATAATGTTGAAAAGTGAAAAACTTAGCCACATTAAATATATGTAAATCTATGAATCTCCTATCTAAAGATTTAATCACCTTTACAATAGAACATTTCCCCAAAAGAATACAAACATATAGTAGCCCCAATGTTTTCATCTTTGGAAAACTTTCAAAACTCAATGGATGTAAATGTACCATACTTGTGCTATCTACAAATTCAAGGGTTCCTCTTTATGATTTAACTAAAAAAGAAGACATATGCACTGCATCTACACCAAAAATGCTTTCCAAAAATCATTTACAAAGAATGCTAATAGAAACATGTAAATTAGTGTCAATATATGTAATATCAACATGATCCTCTTCGAACTTTTGATTGAACTTATTTAATTCAACGAGCATGTCTGCAAGTATATGGATGAAAGTATGCACTTGAAATATTGTTGCCAACTCATACATTTTTTTCTCCCCTGACTCCCAATCCTAATAAATAATGCATGTTTAACAAGTCTTTCCATGACCTTTCCTCTAGAGAGCCGCCTAATTTGATGAATTTGTAAGACCACTAACTTAGTGATTTGAAATGTATACATTAGCTCTCTCAATTTTCCATGTCCTTTAGTTGATTTTCCAAGCCATGAATAAACTTTGTTTCAAATTTGTTAATATATTGCAACTCTGGAAAATGAGATGAAACCTCATTGATTGTTAATACTTCCCTGTTAGCTATGCAATGGATAACTAATAAATGAGGAGCATACGAAGCTTAGGAGATAAATCTTCACGAATACCCCTCATGGAAGATGCACCATCTGAACCAAAACCAATAAACTTCATCAAATATAAATCCATTTATGCTAAAAGAGTTCTCACTAGATCATACATACATTGAGCTCTTCCATCCTTTATTTGAAGTAAACATATAAATTTTGTTAAACATTGACCTCTTCCTTCATTCGTCAAATAGGTAATATATGCAATCAATTGGTGTTCCATAATTTGATCAGTGCTTTCATCAACTAAAATTGAGTAAAATTTCCTATGTAAAATCTTCTCTTTTAGTTTGTTCCAATACACCTCTTTAGAAACTCGAAGAAAACCTTTTCTTGGTGTGGTATTTGTGTATGCAAAATATTCATATGTTAGAAGCACGTGTGGGGTTCATTTATACCTATTCAAGTCACATATTGAATTATACATTTCTAAAGATAAATCATGTATAGCAACAAAATACATGTTTTCAATCATTGTTATAATTTTCTCCTTCCCAACATTTACCATTAGTTATACATGTTTAGTGACTGGAATATTGCTTCAATCGCTTTTTCCCTCCAAAAGTTGGAAAAAAAAAATTAAGCTTTTCATTTTGCATGGCCACTTACCACTAAATTGAAGAGTGGTAGTTCCATCTTTTGAAAATGGAGTCTCACTTTTAAATTTAACACATCAAGAACATTTCATCCTTTCATTACCATTAAATGTTTTAAAACATAAGCCCATGGAAACCTTGTATTCCATTTGGATTTGAATATTATTTTGTGTTTCTTTGATGGGTTTTCTATTTCAACAATCTCTACACTATTTGATTTATCATATTCATGTAGATGAGCATCAACTTCATTTTGAATATTACATGGTTTATTAGAATGTTGTGTAAGGCCAAATGATTCAACAATTGACAATTGCATTTTATCCTTCTTAGGATGACCAATAGGAGAATTTTTTCAACATTTATGCCTATTAAATAAATAAAAACAATAGCATAAGTAAATACATAAATTAAAAATCCCTTAGCAAGATTGAGATAGAAAAAATTCAACCTTAGCAAGATTCCATAGGATTTGACTATAGATTTCTTGATAGGTTATTCATTGATTTGTTGAATTATGTTTTGTAACATTCAAGGAAACATGTAGCTTTATGATAGAGAACAAACACTTCATGAAAAATCGCACTGTGACAAGAAATTTGTATGGATTTAAGAAACAAAGAAAAATAAGCAAGAGTTTGAATGAGAGTATTATAGTTGTGGAGTCCAATACCCTCAATATAAGAGAGATATTATTTTCATAGTTGGTAGATTCATATAATTATGACATAAAAATTTGCACCATTAACAATGTAGAAAACAACTCCACCACCCATTCCTAGAATGGAAGGATGGCAAGCAAGTTACATTAAGGGTATCTAACCACAATGTTGATTTCTTGGGGTGTGGATTCTATGGTGCCCAGGATACATTGTGTGACCATGAAGGCTGTCATTACTTCAAGGAGTGTTGCATTAAAGAATCCATAGAATGAAAAACCAAATGTCAATGAAAATATAAGGAGGATAATGAAAAATACCTTATAGTCTAGCGTCGAACGATAACTTTCCTTCTATGGATGATGGGTTGCAATTCAAATGAAAATGGAAAAATTAGATGCAAGGAAAGAGCACTCAAGGATAATCACAGAGGAGTGAGAGCACGTGCATAGTTGTTGAATGGTTATTCAATGTGCTCTGCTGCCCTGTGCTAGATGTAATAGTACCATGACTGTTGCATGTATTATTGTTGCAAGTTGCATCATGTTGGCGTAAGTTGGGGGCCTCAGGGAAACGTCCCCAAATCATGACATAACTATTAAATTGTATGAGGTCATTTGGACTTTCACTGGCCTCTTCTACGAAACTATCACTAGCCAGAGTGATTTATGCGCTAGTACAAACTCGAAATTATCGTAAACTTAAAAAAGTATTGTCCCTTCTTTTGAAATATAAAAATTTAATCTAACCTTTGTAATTGACAAGTGGTTTTGATATTTTAAATTTTTTTCGAAGTGTAATTTTTTTAGCCCTTCCAGAAAGAGTCAGGAGCCCAAAGAAAGGCTAGAAAAGGTTCAATTTTGAACACTGATTTGAAACAATTCATTTGTACAACGTTTATTTAACTTTAGTTTTCCTTTTTAATATACTTTAAAAAAGCATTTATTATTTATATAGGTTAATAATTTAAAAAATAATAACGTTAAGAATCGCTATTCCACTATTAACTCGAAGGACGACCAAGCTCGCTATTTCATTATAATGGAACAACTTTATCACATTGCCCATCCCCGCCCTCTCATGACAAGCGGCCACGTATTACAAGAGGACCCACACGCGGGAATATTTGACTATGACTCCGCAAAGTGGTTTTTTTATTTTCTCCTTAAACGTATAATTTCTTAAGTTCTAAGAGGGAGTAACATTGATGAGTTATTTATTTATTAATATCTGTGGTGGAGAAGAAGATATTAGAGATCCAAATTTATTAAAAAAATTAAATATGATAATTATTTTACAATATAATTTTTTAAAATTATCATTGAAAAATATGTACACTTCGATAAATGAAAAAAAATAAATAATCACAAATACTTTTCAAAATTATTTGAATACTTTCCTTTCACTTCCATCTTTAATGAATATATGATTGCAACAAATTCCTCCATAATAAGAACTCCAACTCCAGGGTACATATTTTTTTAGTATGTCTAACCGAAATAAGTAAAGAAAATTTCTTTTAATATCTTTGTTTCATCGTAATACTATTAAAAACAATATTAAAATGGCAACCCCTTTTTCGCTTACGACCTATGTTTTAGGTGAGACGTAGAGCCATGATGAAATAATCATTCCTTATTATTATCTGGGAAGAAAAACACAATAAAATATTTAATACACACAAAATGTATGGCCAAAGGATAAGGTTGCTTCTTGGAAACATAATATTGGGAATTCAAGAGTGTTTGCAAATAACATGAAAAATTGGCTAATCATAGGAGCTTTGTCGGGAAGTAATTTAAATAGAAGATACCATTTCCATAAAATAAAAAGTAAGGTTAGTTAAAATAAATTTTAATTATGAATTAAATAAATATGGTATTACCATTACAAAAATTTCAGTAATTTAAATAGAAGATACCATTTCCATAAAATAAAAAGTAAGGTTAGCTAAAATAAATTTTAATTAGGAATTAAATAAATATGGTATTACCATTACAAAAATTGAAATTCCATTCAGAAGGAAACTTCCAAAAGCATTACAAAAATTGAAATTCCATTCAGAAGGAAACTTCCAAAAGCATGGGTTGGAGTATGCCCCTTTCATACCTAACATAAGTTTTTAATCAAAGTGAGATCCAGACATAACATATATAGATTATACTTATAGTCACCATGACAGATGATAATTAAGAAGCTTGAAAATAACTCAATGTTCTTGAGAAGAGAAATGAGGCGCCGTACAAGCTACACAATCGGACCCGTGAGTATAAATTACACCATATGAGAATAAGAATCATATTGTGCCTCCCACATGTTCCGAATCATGGGAGATTTCAATTAAATATTTGAAACGGAATTCAAAATTATATATAATACGAACAAAATATTTGATGAAGGATACATATGTAATGCGGTAATGAAGTATATTTTATTATGCTATTGTAAAATTATATATATATAATTTAATATATAACTAAAATTACTATTAACTTGATTTTAAGGGATTTTATGTTTTTAAATTAAATCCTTCGTAGTTTTTAAAATTAAATTATCTTTTTAAAATAATTTTTATAATACTAATCTTTATTATCAAGTAATTAAGATTGGTTGAGTTTTTGCAGTGTTAAATGTAAACAATTAGAATTTTTTGCGTCATAATATTTAAGATTTCTATATTATTTGGAATTTGCATATTATAAATATAATTAACTTATTTTTATTTGATAAATATTAATTTGTGTTTTATTTTTTGAAATTTAATTTAATTTTTAAAATCAAAGTTTTATATATAGGTGATTTGTTTTTTGATTTGGATATGTAATGTAATTTTTTAAATCAAAGTTTATTTCTATATATATATTATATATTTTGTTTATTTTGGTTTGAATATGTAATATATTTTTTTTATTGTGGGTGTGTATATATATATATATAAGGTTGATGTTTTGTTCTTATGACTTATGTGATATAATTTTTTTATGAGATCGTGTTTTGTTATTTAAAATGTATTTTTAAATATATAAATGAATTTAATATTTAAAAAATTAGAGTAACCTAAATTTTTGTAAATTATGTAACTCAAATTTACAATTCTAAGAAATCCCTTATAAATTTGATAAAATTAACTTAAAACATGTATTTTGGCTCCCCAAAGTGCCGAACTCAAGTTCTATCCTACAAAAAATCAATTTAAGTTTTTTCTAATATTTCTTTCACCCTCACTACCTAGCCCCCCTCACTAAAATGAGTAAATTATCAAAAAAACTTCAATAAATTTTCTCTGATATTTTTCTCACCTCTATTTATAAATATTAGAATCATTTCATTAAAACATAATTTAACAAAATTCATATTAAAAAATATACTCAATTTATAAAACATTTATAATAATTCATTGAAACCTATTTTTTAATATGATCTATAAAACTATATAAAATAAATTACAACCTTAACCAAAAACACATTTTACCAAATGAATTAGATGAAACTATTTTAATTCCTTGGCAGCGATCATTTACTTTTAAACCACCAACTATGTTTATAATTAATTTTTAGTCAACTCAACTAACTCAAATCACCATTTAAATGTGTGATTATGTTATTAAGAAAAATATATAAAGATTCTTAAATGCCGGTCACGGTCCTCTGAATCTAAGTTCACATTGAGCTGTATAAACATGAGAAAGGTGGCAAATCTAAATTAAATAGACTTTATTCCAAATTAACATTTTTCAATTAAAAAATATACTTTTAATCAAAATTTTAATTAATTTTTTATAATAAAATTATTTTGTGAATGCGTGATAAAAATTATTTAACGGCATTTCGTTAAAAATAAATAAAAAGTCAAATTATTGAACAATTAACTTTTCTTCGTATTAAAAATATGAAATGACCACTTCAGCTTTCCCATTGAGAATAAAATACGACGTTTTTGTGTTTTCAAGTTAGTGTGCTATAAAGTTGCCCGGCTTAAAATCACGACTCATATATATTTTTCAAATGTAATAAATATACATGTTTCGTCTTTTTAATCAAGGTTGAGAGATATGGCAAGTATACAGCGTTATTATTATTAGTCGTTGCAGTGCCGGCACGGACTATAGTAATTGAAATGAAGAGTTAGAGTTAGCATTATTTGGACTATAGTAATTGAAATGAAGAGTTAGAGTTAGCATTATTTGAGCTGTTTTTAGTTTGGGTTTATAAGTTATAAATAAAGTTTTTCGAGACCTATTAATTTATCGATTTATCGTGTTATTTGGCCTCTTCTTGAAGACCAAAGTTGAACTGAACCTAAAACAATAGGTTATATTTTTATTAGTCTTGATATTTTAGGTTATATTTTTATTAGTCTTGATATTTTCAAACTTGTAAATAGTACAAGTTAAACTAATGTTAGCATTAATTCAAACATTAAATGTTATGTGAATGTTTTGCAAAGCCAAGCAGAGTGTTTAGTCAGTTGGGTTGGGTGGGTGTCTAAGTCATTTAGAGTGGCTGTCGCCACCTTTGAATTCATGTTGCTTCCGTGTCGGGAGATGGAAGTTGAAGTTGGTGACAACAACACAAAGGTTGAAGCTAGTGAGAACTAGAGGATTCTTTTCTCGTTTCCCTTCGGAGGTTCAAAGCGATCTTTTTTCATTTTCTCTTCGGAGCTTCAAAGCGATCTTTTAAACGAGAATTCTGTTCGACCGATCAAATATCCTCTCTTGTCTAGCGCTATGGCTTCTGCACGGTAAATAACTCTTCTGCAGCTTTTAATTTTGGTTTGCTATGAGTGTTTGGATGGAAGTTTTAGCAGAAAAATCTTGATATTCTTGTTCTCATCCTGACAACATTTCAATGTTCAATTGAAAACCTTAGACTGAAAGAAGGAAAAGCTTTGAAGTCCAGCACTGTAAATGTTGCAAATATGGCAATGTTCTTCATGAAATTCTAAGATTGAAATGATTAAAGATTTACAGGCTGACGCTGTATATATTGTCTTAATCTTTTGTATTAGACGTGTGTGTTTACGGTGGAAGAGAGGAAATCCAAAGAACAAGACATCTCTGCAAATTATTAGTGAGCTAGATTTCAAGTAAACTATATAGTTTGGTTAGATAGCAAAAATACAGATTTGCCTGTTGCGATTTCAGTGTAAATTGCAAATTTCAGGTTACATTGTTGTCTAAAACTATATAGTTTAGGTCAAGTTCTTATAATTCTTGCCTCTAGGGAACCTTGTTGCAATTTTAGATTAAAATCATTATTTGAGGATAAATTAGGTCAATACTGACTTAACTTATAGAGCTCCAAGTTGAATAGTTCCAATTCGGTTTAAACCGATAAGTTTTAGGTTATATGGCAACTCTGCGGACAAAATTGTACAAATAGGAGTCTAAGATAAGTTTTGTGAATATTGATGATGTACGATAAATTGTGTAGACAAAGCCAGAGGACGGCCAAATTTCGGTTTTGTTCAGCCCAAATTGTGGGCATCGCTGAGACAATACTTGAATTGATAGCTTCTACATTATTCTGGGCATTGTTGAGACAGAAAACTTGCTACATTATAAAGATTTTTTTTAAGGAAAGACTGGTGAAATATAGGAGCTTACCTACAACATCTGCACATCTCTTGGCCTCCGAATCATACTTCCTAGAACATGCATGGTTCCAGAAGAAGCTGGACCACTGACAAGAAACCCAAGACCATTAGAAGAAAGCATGTTACTAATTCCTAAAGAAACCATCCCAGGAATTCCTGCTGATCCTAATCCTGGAAACCCTAGCCTTGGCAATGCCATTCCTCTGCCAAGTCCACACATCATTCCAGTGCCATTTCCTGCGGTTGGCACTTCACAATCATTTGAATTGGGTAAGCTAATAATTGGAAAACCAGCAAAAACAGTGACATCAGATGGTTGTAGGCTTCTTCCTGCCACCAGTGGATTATAATGTTGCAACCATTGTTGTTGTTCATCAATGGACACAGAGAGGGACCTTCCTGAAGCAAATCTCTGCACATCCCTGCCACAAAACAAAAGCAAAAATAAGTGTGCATTCAGAATGTATGAAAGCAATTAAATCTAGCCATATTAGGCACATAATTATACATTACCTTGCAGTGCCTCCAACGTTTAGACCTACTGATTGTTGGGTATTTTTACAATGGGAAAATACCAAAACCAGAAAAACAAAACACAGAGGCAATGCTCTGTTTCCTTTACACCAGGATCTTTTGCACAGAGGAGCCTTAAAAAAAAAATTACAGAGCAAAGTATTTCACCACCATAAAGATTTCCATTCATTAAACAAAAACACTAATACATATTCATCCTCTTTTACTCAGAGGGATTCACCAAAACATTT